>VZQC01003291.1:523968-543968 GCA_009823505.1 Rhizomys pruinosus
TGGTAGAATGTAAGGGCTGCAGAGAGATAGGGGTGAATCATGAGACTACAGCAATATAGTCTGGACTCCTAATTGATCAACATGCCTGTGCATACAAGCTTCTCCAACTGGACTATGGGAACCTTGGGTTGTTCAAAATTTGGACATAGATACTTGCAAAATGCACCAATTACCTAATTGTACGGCAAACTGAGCAACATCAATGTTATCTGAAAACAACTGTGTTCTTATATTGTAGAATCCCTTAAAAATAAACAAATAATAATAATTAAAAAACTGGTAAAACTGCCTTCTTTAATTGACTAATAGACGGAGGAACTGAAAAGGATTATTCTCTATTCAGAAGCAAATTTAATACTAAAGTCTCCTTAAGCTGTGCACTTAAGCAAAATTTATTAATACAGGAGAGCTCTGATATCAGCAACGGATTATTCTACCAAGGAGATGTTGGCCAGACCAAGCCCCCCCCAAAAGGTAAAAGCTTCTTGCCTGTAAACTGGGATACCTGCAAGAAGAGAGGCGATAAGGCCCTGCTATCAAAGACCTGATGTAAGCATGGGAAAGATGCATTGAGACCACACTTGCAAGTGTACAGATGGTCTCTGGAATACCAGAGAGTGTTACCAAAGGCCACTAAACCAATAAAGCAAATATAGGTCTCCTTGAGTCAAGCAAGACTCCTCCGTCATCACCAGCTACACCTTACCTGCCTGGAAATACTGTGCAGCAGTGGCAGCCATATGCCTGTATATCCCAAATCTAGTTGGCTATTGGCTCTCTCCTTGGAGGAATAACCCATGGCTGATGCTACAAGCTTACATCCTCTAGTGGTTAGGAGATGTTATAAGCCACAGTAAGACCCTGTCATATTTTACAGAAAAAAATGTAATTCATGGATTAACATACCACCCAAATATTTGTGTCTATACCAAAGTAACCTACAACTGGCCTCTGAACATAACTAATTGTTATGTTCAGAGGCCATAACAATTAGTACTGTTTAAATACCTATATATCTAATTATCTGTGCTTCATTAGTAGGATTGAAAGGTTATTCCTGGACAAACTGTCAGCCCATGAAAGGAAACAGCCAGAATTGACCAGAGTCCAAAACGACAGTTCCAGAGAAAGTAGACTGTTTTGCTTCTTGTCCACCTGTGCCCCTTTTCTAAGCCTAGGAAACAATCTGAGGAAGAGGCGGCATGGTAGAATGTAAGGGCTGTGATTGGAGTGAATGGTGAAACTACAGCAATATAGACTGGACACTTATTTGATCAACTTGATTGAACATACAAGCCCCCCAGCTGGATGGCTGGACCCTTGGGCTGTGTGGGTTTTACATGAAGGATGCTTGTACTCATAAATTATTACTTATTGTTAAAAATGAAAAAAGTAATAGAAGAAAAAAATAAAATAAAATAAAATAGTAAGATCAATAGAAACAAGTCTCATTGAACAAAACAGAACATTTGCCCAAGTCCCAGATCATAGCTCCTGAGTTTCCCGTGGCCTTTAGGTTTTGACTTGGTTTATCTTATTAATAAAGAAGAACTTGTTTTTATTTAAAAACCGAATACTCATGGAACATAGTGGAAGAGGGGTAGAGGGACTACTGACACATCTCTCAACCCCATCAGTGACGCTTCCTTATACAATAGAAGGCCAGGAATATAAAAGGCCACACAACTACCCTTGTCCAGGACTCCTATACTAAATTCCACCCACCCAGGGCTCAGGGGCCATTTTGGCAGCACATGGAAAGATTGTAAGATCCAGGGGAAGAGGTGCGTGACCACAAGGAAAGGAGGGAGTCCTAGAGACTCCTGGGAACTTGCCCATGTGTTCTTCCAGCAATGGCGACAGCATGCGCAAGACCCATGTGAACTCAGACAACAGCCAGCACAGAACTGGAGAGATGGGCAGGAGGCCACAGCTTTGGGGAGGATCCATTATTGATGGCTAATCGTCATTGTGTGAGGGAGAGTTGATCTTCTTTAAGGGAGTGATGCTAGACAGGTTGAACAGGCTCCAGTGAACACCAAGGGACATCTGGGCACACAAACATGACTGGATAGGTCTGAGAATATATGACAAAATTCATGAAGTCATGTGGGTGAGATCTGGGGGTGGGGTATAGACAGGGAAGGGTGGGCTAAATATGCTTAAGATGTAGTGCATGAAATCCACAAAAATTCAATACATTACATTAAATAAGTGAATATTTTGGGCTGGAGAGAGAGCTCAGCCATTGAATGCTAAGACTAATAATCAAAAATTGGATATGTTGAAGCCAGACACATGACGCGTGTATGCCCAGCACTTATTAGGCAGAGGGCGACTTTGAAAGTTCAAAGTCAAGTTGGTCTGCCTAGTGAGTTCCAGAGACCAGGCAGAGTTGCATGACCAGACCCTGTGTCACACAAGAATGTGTAAGTCAAACATAATAGTTTTTAAATGGTGAAAACTTTTGTTTCCATGGATCTTTAAATATTGGATTAAATATTATTTGTCTGGTGCCTAAATTGCTGGCATCCATTGTGCGTCCCTGGCCAGGTCCCCACTTGTCTAACCCTACCCCTGTTCCCAGAGGGATTCGGTCCTATAGAGATGAAGGCCAGCCTGTGGAGAGAGCAGCACAGAGGGATCCACTCCCAAGCAAGCCTCACCAGAGGCCAGGGCTTCCCAGCAGTGAAGTCCCCACAGAGAGCTTGGGGAACGAAGAGCACCCGGAGGTCAGCCTGCCCCTAACCTGAAGCTTCTATGTGTGCAAACACATCCCACTGCTTTCCTCCCTGTCCAGGGGCTGAGAAGTGGCCACGGGGGCCTGCTGGCCCTTCCTGTTCCTTTTGTAACCTTCCCAGGCAACACTGGGCTCAGGAGGTCCTGCTTGATGGCTATGACTGGGTCAGCACAGAGAATTGTTGTCCCACCAGGGTCTGAATCCTCTCCTCCACGCCCAGCTAGGCCACTTGCTGCTCTGTGGTGACCATCAGGCCAGGATGACAAGTGTCCGGAGGATCTGGGTCAATTGATTTCCTGGGCCTCCTTGTGGTCCCCTGCCTTGTCATAGCCATCCTCCCACAGTGTAATGGGGCTATGGAGCTAAACCTCAGGTGTGATTGGGGCAGCCATGGACCCGCCCATGCTTGGCCCCACATGAGTAAGCAGTACATGCTTTGGTGCAGCACTCCTGCTTCTGGGGATGACTGCTTAGTGTCCTTACCCTGAGGTCTTTCTGCAGTGTGGCTAACTTTCAAGCAGTGGCTGGAGACAGTTCCCGGAGGCTTGGCCTTCATGGACGATGTCCAGCCTGCCGTAGCCTTCTCTGTGTATTTCCTTCTTCCAAGACACCTATGTAAGTCCTTAGTCCATGATCCCTGGGGAATGGAGAGGAGTGTGTGCACTTGTGGGTCCAGCCGAAGCCACCTGCTCACACCTGATCCCTGGGTATGTCTCTTCACCATGCCCTGGCACAGAGAAGGCCATGCCAGCTGCTGGGTGCTCTTACTAGAGGCTATGTTTTGGAAGATGAACTCCTGTGGGCCAAAGACCACAACTATGCCCTACTCTGAATTTGCCAAGCAAAGTGATGCCCCCTTCACATCCACACTCCTGAGTGACTGGGATGATGCTGCCTAGAGCTGGGGACTGTTGGGGGCTGGATGCAGGCTTCCCTGAGCCTCTGGAGAGGTAAGCATGAGCTCTTGGCACTCAGACTCCTGATCTTCCCACTAATCACAGACCTGATTAGTTGCTATTGATTCCAGGGCCCATCAGTGGAGCCTTGAATCTGTCCAGGGGCTCAGTATCTAACGTGAGGCATCCACACCTCTTCTGGAAATGAGAAGTGACTCCACAGCTCAAAGGGAAGTCAGTTGCCTCTCTGCTTTCCTAGCCTCAAGTGGTACCTTAGGAAACTCGGTGTCTGAGTCTGCTCCAGGAGGGAGCAGGCCCCAGGCCCTCAAGACCCTGCTTGGAGTCTTGTAGAGAAAGCGAGTAGAGTGAGCTTTTCCATGGGTTTGAGGGAGTTGAACTCAGTCCTCTTGCCTGTGTGGGTTGAGGAGTAAATGTAAGGGCCACTCTCACCCTAGGGGCACCTCCTTCTCCTCCGCTCAGTCGTGCTCCACTGGCCCTAGGACAAACAAGACATGGTGTCTGTAGAGGAGGCCAGCATGCATGAACCCTCCTGCCCCAATAATGCATTCACACACATGCATTATACACACATGCCTACACATCCTACACATGCAAGCATGCACATGCATGTGTACACCATGTGTACCCACAGGCACATACATGTGAAGCTGCACACTCATGCAAACATCCTTGCAAGGCAAGCCTACACACATGTAAGCATGACTACACCATGCATATATGTGTGCACATGTACTCTACATGCCCCACCACGTGCTCCCATGCAAACGTTATGCACACAGATGTACATACAGATCCACCAAAGTACACATGCAAGAGGCAGCATCCAGTTAGTCATTTACTTAGATTTTCTTAGCTCCAAAGAAGGTGCTCATCTAACACTACAGACTCAGCTTCCCCTTTGTGAAATGTCTTTGATAAATGGGTTCTATACAAGAGGCAGGAAGGTCCCTAGCATTCCTTCAGAATAGAACTTCTGAATCTCAGAATGCCCTGCTCTAGCCCTGTGAGTGCTTCTTTGCTTGAAACTTTGGTTGTTCTGTGAACAGCAAGAGCAGTTCTGACACAGTTTTGTTGTTTCAAAGGCAGCATCCAGCTTGAGGGCTGCAGATCTGGCTTCTGGAGCAGCAAGGCTGCAGCTCTTCTCCAGCTTTGGTATTGAGAGTGATCCCTTTGCAATGGCGTGCTGGAGCCAAACTGTAAAAATCTTGGAAAACTTTGCCAACATTATTCAAAATAGGCAGCTGGATTTTTTTTATCATTTCCAGGTGCATTTGGGGGAGAAGAGAGTTCTAATGAGTCTAAATTGGCTGTGTTATCCAAACCCCAAAAGTTATACTCGCTCATTTCAAAGAGATATTGCTTTGGAGAGCCGAAGGAAGTCGGTCTATGCCGGCCCAGCAGGCTGAGCAGCTACCCCGCTCAACACTTTCCATGAGTGCTAAGCAACATCCAAAAAACATTCCTTTTGCAGATACAACTTTCCGATCCCAGCCTCTGTGTGCATCCTGCCCCTACACAGGAGAGGCAGAGCTCATGGGGTGCGATGGTCTGAGACAGGTGATCAAGTGTCAGAGCCTGAGGTGGAATTGTTCCCCACTGTCCTGTGCCAACATTCCACCAGTGAGGGCCCAGGACCCCTGGGAGCCACCTGTGCACCGACCCCATGCTCAGACCCCCAATTCAGAATAAAGCACTGTATTCTATCTGGAAAATGGTAAAGAACAACATTTAATAAGAAATTATCTTCTCCTGACAATGTTTACTAATATGGGAATAGACATAAAATATGTCTTATGTGTGTCTTTTTATTAGGATAAATTTACTACAAGAAAATTAGAACTTTATTTTACTTTTTAAAAATCTCTGTGTGCATGTGTATATGTGTGTGCATGTGTGTGTGCATACGTACACATTGTGTGCATGTGTGTGTGTGTGTGTGTGTGTGTGTGTGTGTGTGTACAGATCTGCACCATCATGAGGTCAGAGGACAGCCTGGGGCTGGTCCTTGCCTTCGGTGTTGTCTGAGAGGGTCTCTACTGTTCTCTACTGCGTGGTCAGGGTAGCTGGACAGTGACCTCTCTGGAACCCAGAGAGACTCCCTGTTGGGATCCAGGACACAGGGCCCACCAGGGAGCAAGGGCTGCTCCCAATCCGTGAGGAGACCTTGAAGCCAGGTCTGAGAAGAACCCAGTTCTCTTCCTGATCAAGCATGCTGTTTTGGTCAGAAAGCCTCTGGGAGCCAGCATCATGGTGTCTGAGAACTTAATGAATGAGAAGTAGGAAGGCCTGCTCACCTGGTCCTCATTCCTGCACTCGGGGAGCCTAATGCATTCTCCAAACACACCAAGGACTCCTGGGTCGAACTTTGCATTCTACACCTAGGTCTAGCTTGAAATTAGACCTGATACTGTGGAGCGGCTGGGCGTGGTCCCTTGGGCCACAAAGATCAATAGCATCGTCTGTCTGGGATTCATTGAACCTGTGGCTTTTGACACATTTAAAAGAATTCTTGTGCAGAAGATTTAATAATATTTAATAAGGCTAAGTGACTTGTTGACAGTTTGCATTGTAGACAATCACACATAAAGATCCTTTCTTGGAGTTGGTAGCTCATCATTAAAGATAAAAAATCCCTTTTTCCTACCACATTTCATTTGGTTGAGAGTCATCCCTACCAAGTACTAGAAGGGGGTGGTAATTAAAGACGAGTGAAACATTCTAGTTTGGGCTGCAGAAATACATATGCAATTTCTGGGAATTGAATGGCTTTAATCCACGGTGAGTGTTTACGTCTGTGCTCTTCAGAAAGAAGAGGTGAGTCTAGAGAATAAGGTAGAATGATTCTTTTCAGGCATGAAGTCATTTTCAGGCTGGCAGAACATGAGGATCTCTTAGCTTCAAAGTCCCCTCATGCCGGGGTCACCCTGGCTGTGCCTGGAGGTCTGCTGAGGATTGGACTGTGTTGTTTAATCTTGATTATCAACTTGATTGGGATCGACTAAGAGACATCCCTCTGGGAGGGCCTGGGAGGGCATTTCCTGGAAGTATTAAGTGAAATGGAAAGCCTTCCCCAGAGCAGTGAGGGTCTTCCAGCTATGGCACTGACATGAAGAGGTCTGCTCCCACCTGCCCACCGCCCCTCCCTGCCTACTACTGCCTTGCCCGTCCTTCACTGACATCAGAACCCAGTTTCTTTGGCTTCCCAGTGTAGACTGGAGACCCATGGCTCTCCAGGAATCCCCAGCCCCTCAGTGGTAGGCTGGGGCTACTGAGGTGTCCATCCTCCAGGACGGTAGCTGCTGGGGCCTCAGCCTCTTCAGCATGCAGATAGCCCAAGTGAAGGCAATCTAACAATTACCACTGTAATATGTGCTTCCCTATTGGTTCTGTTCCTCTAGAGAACCCTGATGAACGCAGGTCCATTCTGTTCCCCAGTCTCTGAAGGCAAAGTTCTCTTATGCACACATACAGATGCCTGCACACTGCCAGGGGATGCTTGTTCTGGACAGTGCACAGGGACATGTGACAATCTCCAGGGCAGTGTCATACAGCATGGTCCACAGTAGCCAATGGGAAGGAGGCATCACCCAGGGTTGGCAGCATGCGGTGGCTGCAGTCACCCAGTTGGGACTCTCTGGGCTGACATCTAGTCCACAGGAAGACTGGCAGCTCTCCCTGGCTGAGGCGATCTTGTTTTCACCTGACTGGAAGAAACAAGTCCTGTGAAAGATGGGTGAAAACTTCAATTTGGGGTGTTGGAGACGCTAGTTGGAGAGCTCAGTGCTGTCTGGTACCTCTGTGTGCTCACGTGTCACGCGCCAGCGTCCAGGGTTCTGAGTCTTCACTCTTGTACATTGGAAAGCTGAGGGCTCAATACCCTTCCCAACACTTGGAAATCCCTATGCTTTGCATTTGACATCTTCACTTCACTGAAAATTACATTTGAAATTCAACAGTCCCTTGACTGGATCCCTTTGGATTCCAGATCAATAGCAGTTTGTACCTGACCTTCATTGCAAATCTTGGGCCATTTACATCTTTTGACACACGTATTCTAAACCATGGAGTATAGACACAGGAACAATCCGTGCTCATTTTAATTTACTCTGTAAAGTGATGTTTCAATCACACTGTGCACCAGCACTTCACTCTATGCTAAGCTTAGAGAATCATATCACTTAATTCTTGTGACTCGTTTGAAGACAGCCGAGAGGAGACCGGTGCTCTGTGGGAGCCAGGAAAGGCTTTCTGTGGATTGTGAGTGGCCAGTTACCCAGCTGTAAACTACCTTCCTGCTTCACCTGGATAACTGCAAACCTGTAAGACACAGAGGCCAGGAGCCCAGAGCTGCCCATGGAAAGTGTGTCTGGCTCCTCGAAAAGCAATGGAAGCTAGACAGACCACTCTTAGTTATAAAGGGGATTAGTAGACTGCATTGGCCAGGCTTCTGTGAAAGCCAGACACAGGTTCTGGAGATCCCTCATCTGCGGGGAACTTGGACTCTGTTGTAATCTCTGATTTAGATCCCAAAAGATACTATTCAAAGTGGGCTGAGCATATATTGTTTCTTAGAAAATTGAATTAATCAAGTGATAGATTTATTAGGAGAGGGTACAAGTTATTAAAAATATTCAACAAGGATGTATTGAGCATCAACTGTGTGCCAAGCACATCTGGGGCCTGGGATACAGCTGCAGGCATGCAGGCCAAGTCCCAGAACTCATAATCCTTATCATCAAGCGTAATTTATTTTCCATTTAGAATAATTCATCCCTCAACTTCTTCATTACCAGTTCTTTATTGTGTTCTTATGGTTATTATATTTTAAATTATAAAAAATACAATTTATCTATTCTAATTTGGTGTCACTGCTTGTTCAATGGCTTAGAAATGCAATTTACATATTGACAACGACACAGAGGTCTACAGTGCTTCTTAATGTATCTGGTATTTTAAGGGCACTACTGGTATTAGAAGCACAATTCGAAGTCCAGGCCTGGTAGGAGGTAGTGATGGTTAGGGTGATATAGCAGTCAGTTAGCTATGAAAGCCTCTCTCTCTCTCTCTCTCTCTCTCTCTCTCTCTCTCTCTCTCCACCTTCCCTTCCTCCTCTCCTTCCTCCATGCTCCCCTCCTTCCTCCACCCTTCTTTATCTCCTTTTCTTCTTCTTTCTCTCTCAAATGTCACATTCTTTCCCACACTATGGCACAGCAAGAAGGGCCTCCAAGTGACTGGTGACTTGCTCTTCAACCATAGATCAGTGAACTTCTATTGTTTATAACTGAGTCTGTGAGTGTCCAACAGAATACAGACTGAGAAATATTGTTTAGCTAATGGGAATTTTGTTTGTGTCACTTGAAATCCAGTTCATTTTATTCTATCAACCTTTTAAAAGTATTTTTAGTCTTTGAAAATTTTATAATTTGTTAATATCCACCCACCACCACCTCCCTCTAATCCTCCTAGTGCCCCTACCCAGTCTCCTGCAACTGTATGTCATCTTTTCATTGTTATTAATAACTCCCGTGTCCACACATGGGTGTGGACCTCCCACAGGGCCAGTGGAGCAGTGGCCAAGTCCCCAAAGAGACTGGCTCTGTCTCTCTCTGTCTCTCTGTCTCTCTCTGCCTCTCTGTCTCTCTGTCTCTCTCTGCCTCTCTGTCTCTGCCTCTCTGTCACTCTGTCTCTCTCTGTCTCTCTGTCACTCTGTCTCTCTCTGTCTCTCTGTCACTCTGTCTCTCTGTCTCTCTGTCTCTGTCTCTCTCTCTCTGCCTCTCTCTCTGTCTCTGTCACTCTGTCTCTCTCTGTCTCTCTGTCACTCTGTCTCTCTTTGTCTCTCTGTCTCTCTGTCTCTCTCTGTCTCTGCCTCTCTCTCTGTCTCTGTCACTCTGTCTCTGTCTGTCTCTCTGTCACTCTGTCTATGTCTCTCTGTCTCTGTCTGTCACTCTGTCTCTCTTTGTCTCTCTGTTTCTGTTTCTCTGTCTCTCTCTGTCTCTCCATCTCTGTCTCTCTCTCTGTCTCTGTCTCTCTGTCACTCTGTCTCTGTCTCTCTGTTTCTGTCTCTCTGTCTCTCTCTCTGTCTCTCTGTCTCTCTCTGTCACTCTGTCTCTGTCACTCTGTCTCTGTCTCTCTGTTTCTGTCTCTCTGTCTCTGTCTCTGTCTCTCTGTCTCTCTGTCTGTCACTCTGTCTCTTTCTCTCTGTCTCTCTGTCTCTGTCTCTGTCTCTCTGTCCCTCTGTCACTCTGTCTCTGTCTCTCTGTTACTCTGTCTCTCTCTCTCTCTGTCTCTCTCTGTCTCTCTGTCTGTCTCTCTGTCTCTCTGTCTCTCTGTCACTCTGTCTCTTTCTGTCTCTGTTTGTCTCTCTGTCTCTCTAACTCTGTCTCTCTGTCTCTCTCTGTCTCTCTGTCTCTGTCTCTCTGTCTCTCTGTCTCTGTCTCTGTCTCTGTCTCTCTGTCTCTCTGTCACTCTGTCTCTCTCTGTCTCTCTCTGTCTCTCTGTCTCTTTCTGTCTCTGTTTCTGTCTCTCTGTCTCTCTGTCTCTGTCTCTGTCTCTCTGTCTCTGTCTCTCTGTCTCTGTCTCTCTCTCTGTCTCTGTCTCTCTCTCTGTCTCTGTCTCTCTCTCTGTCTCTGTCTCTCTGTCTCTCTGTCTCTCTGTCACTCTGTCTCTCTCTGTCTCTGTCTCTCTGTCTCTCTCTGTCTCTATCTCTCTGTCTCTGTCTCTGTCTCTGTCTCTCTGTCTCCCTCTTTCCCAGCAGCAGCCACTGCTAATAGCTCCTCACTAGGAGTAGGGCCTTGGGGGTTCTCCTCCCCAGCCATGCTGGGATTTCGACCAGCTTGATTTCATGCAGGCAACCTCAGTGCCTGTGAGTCTCTAGCCCAATAGACTTGTGCTATTCTCAACTTGTCAGAGAAGCTTCTTTTTGCAGTGGACACTGGTTAATGCAGACTCATAACCAGTCACAGCACCAAGTATAAGAGACTCTGAGTGCTGAGCCATGCACTGGACAAGACGGGACATCTGCATCATGTCCCCTTCCTGAGGTTGGGGAACATCAAGAAAGATGGGGCAGAAAGCATGTGAGAGGCAGAGAACGGGACGGACAGCTGTGCAATGCTGACTTCTGGACACGTCAACTCACAGACTGAAACATCTTAGGATGGTAGTCTTTAAGAAATTTTGGCCAGGCGTGGAGGTGCATGCCTTTAATCCCAGCACTCAGGAGGCAGAAGCAGGCAGATATTTGTGAGTTCAAGGCCAGCCTGGTCTACATAGCAAGTTCCAAGAGAGCTGGGGCTACAGGAAGACCCCTTTCTCAAAAAGACCAAAAAAAATTTTTTGATATAAGTCAAATTGATTAAATTCCCTATTAAAATTAATATTTGTTTTTTTAAGAAAACTTAAATCATAATAAATTTACATAAATCAAAGGCTTTATCATAGTCACTTTTGTGAACTTAACACACCTGGGAAGAGGGGCCCCCAGCTGAGGAGTTCCCTCAGTCACTCTGGCCTGTGGATACCTTGATGAGGCATTTTCTTGATCGCTGATTGGTGTAGAAGAGTCCAGCCCACTGTGGGTGGTGCCTTCCCCAGGCAGTTGAGTCCGTGCTATATAAGAAAAGTAGCTGAAACCAGCTAATCCCAGCACTCAAGAGCCAGAGATAGGCAAATCTCTGTGAGAAGGAAGCCATTCTGGTCTACATAGCACATTACAGGTCAGCTGGGCTACAAGGAGACTCTGTCTCAAAAAGATGAAAGAAGAAAGAAAGAAAGAAAGAAAGAAAGAAAGAAAGAAAGAAAGAAAGAAAGAAAGAAAGAAAGAAAGGAAGGAAGGAAGGAAGGAAGGAAGGAAGGAAGGAAGGAAGGAAGGAAGGAAGGAAGGAAGGAAGGAAGGAGAGAGAGGAGAGGGAGAGAGAGAGAGAGAGAGAGAGAGAGAGAGAGAGAGAAAGAAAGAAAGAAAGAAAGAAAGAAAGAAAGAAAGAAAGAAAGAAAGAAAGAAAGAAAGAAAGAAAGAAAGAAAGAAAGAAAAAGAGAGAGAGAGAAAGGGAAAAAGGGGGTCCGGGACAGAGGACCAAGCCAGTACACAGCATTCCTCCATGGTCTCTGCTTCAGCCCTGCCTTCCGGTTTCTGCTTGAGCTCCTGTCCTGACTGCCTCGATGATGGGCTGTAGGTGAAGGAAACACCCCACCACGTTGCTTTACTTCAGTGTTTTATCTCAGCACCAAAGAAGCACACAAGGACAAACTTCTGCTTTCTGACAGGGTAACAGTTCCTAAGTCTGTGCCACCATGCAGGGTACAGGCCATGGACATGGTGTGTCACTGACAGCATTGCCCACATGTTCACGCATAAGCTATGAAAACTCATCACTGAAGTCCACCAGAGCATTCTGGCACTGAGTCTTGAAGATGATATGATGTCCTAGCCTTGGACAACCACCCCTTTATTCTCAGGACAAGAGGGCTCCTGGGATGCAGGACTCTCCTTGTTAAACAGTGGAAATCCAGACAAAATATACATGCTGGTCACTGTTTCTACGACACTCTGTGGTTCAAGCAAGTCATCCTAGCCAGCCTAGGATGAAAGGGACCGATCCACTTCTCAAAGGTTGGAGAGGGAGACTTTGCAATCATTCTCCACACCTGGAGTGAAGGAAGTCCTGGCCACATGGGAAGTGTTCTGAAAGGATGGGGAGGCGCTGCCACATAGATACTGTCTCCTCCAAATAACTCAATTTAACAGACTGCAATTTCCATCTCGACTGTGTAAAACTCAATTTTGTAAACAGTAAATAGCTGTATGGACAAGTTTCATGACAAACAGAAGTCGAGAGCGGTCAGCACACTCAGAGGGAAGGAGTTACATAGATTTTCTTTTTTCAAAACTATTTTACGTGTTACTTCTTATGTGAACGAGCATATTGCCTGCATGCATATAAGGTACCCATGTTGTGCAATGCTCGGAGAATCAGGAAGCATGAGATTTCCCTGGAACTGGAGTTAAGAGTTACAAATTGTTGTTAGCTGCCATGTGGGTGCTGGGAGTTGATCCTGGTCCTGTCCTCTGCAAGAGCAGCCAGTGTCCTTATCTGCTGAGCCATTTCTCCAGCCCCTCATAGATTTTCTTTATAACTTGATTATCCATATGGAAAATATGGCTGCATTCATCAGGGTTATCCAAAAGAACGGAGCTCTCTCTCGCTCTCTCTCTCTCTCTCTCTCTCTCTCTCTCACACACACACAATTATAAATGGGAAGTTATTGGATTGGCACATGCAGTTGGAGACTGCAGCAGTGGCTCTGCACACTGGAGAGGCAGACAGCCTGCTCAGTCCAAAAAGCCAGTCGTGTCAGGACAAGAGGGAGCAACAGTGCAGACCAGGTTTGAGGGTGAAGGCCTGGGAAGTTCCCTGGTGAGTCTGGACTAAAAGGCTGAAGAAGCTGGAGTCTGGCTTGCAGGACAACGGCAGCAGCTGGCCCATGCCTGCCCTAGAAGGTTCCGCCTTCTTCAGGGTATATCCCCTTCCATCACTGTGGCGCAAGCTAGTTTTCTGGGAATGTCCTCAAAGACATGCTCAGATTAGGCTTTGATAACTGTAAACTTCCATCCATCCATCCATCCATCTGTCCATCCATCCATCCATCCATCCGTCCATGCTGACAGTCAGGATTCATTACCACCTTAGTGAGTACAGTTGGACTACTCTACTCATTACTGAAACTTCAGCTCAAAGAGCAGCATCTGAAGCCAGTGCGAAGAGGACAGAGGTGCCACCTTTAGGACCTGGAAGTCAGAGGTAAGTTCTTCAAAAACACAGAAGAGCCATTTTGTTACACTAAAAAGAAAGACTGTGGGGCTGGAGAGACAGCTTGGAGTTCAGGACCCGGATGGGTTCTCAGCAGCCATGTGGTAATTCACAACCACCTGTAACTCCAGCTCCAGGAGTTCTGACACCCTCTTCTGGCCTCCATGGGTACTTCATGTACATGGTGCATTTATATACATGCAAGCAAGACACTGTGCATATAAAATAAAAAAATAACTAATCTCAAAAGGAAAACAAAGTATCCTAAGGGAGACAGGGCATGAATTGAAACTGTAGTTAGGTACAATGAAGATTGGTCTGGAAAATTAAGGAAAAGTATGCCTGCATGCTCATGGGTATAATATCACACAAGACTATATGGAGAAATAAAACAACTGAAGAGACACTCAAAAATGAAATATACAGTTTACAGACTGGCACGGCAAAGACTCAAGTGAATGAAATCAGAGCATAGAGGCCAGTCCTCAGCTTGTTTGCTATCTCACTGCAAAACACGTAGAGAGTGGAAAACCCACTAACTCGTGCTCTACTAGGGAAGCCAATCAGGTAAATAAGATAAGTAAATAGTGGAAAATAAGAAGGAAAGTACTATAAACTGCCACAATCTGTATGCAAGAGTCCATTTCTAGGAGGATTCTAGGGATGCTTGTTGTACTATTGGACACTTCAAACAACTGTGCAGAGGAGAAAGGCTAAATAAGCCAAGTTGTACCCCGGGAGGGCACAGACCCAGGAGTAGGGCAGCGGGCTTCCCCTGCCTCAGGGATCTGCTGTAGCCACCAAGGAAACCTGGCCACCTGCCCTTTTTTGTGGGTTGGATTAGAATACCTCCAAGCCACCACCTCTGCATCCCAGTGACTACATCCACGTTACACACTACAGCTCAGTGAGTGGTTGCTCACCAAGCTGTTCTCTGGTCCCGACTTACTGTGGAAAATGCTTAAAGCCAGACATGTACCACAACATGTTTGCATAAAGGGTCAGGACACGTGGAAGTTTACTAAATATGTAGACAACATAAAGATAGCAGAAGTTAAACAAAACACACACACACACACACACACACACACACACCATAATATCAGGAGCAGAAATCATGTCCAGGAAGTAAATTTGAGGCAGCAGGGTGTGGCTGGCACCTGGGTGAGGAAGGCACCCTGGTATTTCTTTCTTCTAAAGATCTTGGCAATGTGACCAATTTGGGGATTTAGGACAGGAGACAGGAATGTGCTGTGTGTATTGTGCCTGCCACATAGTTCTCTGGATGCTTCATGAGCAGTTAGCTGAGAGGCAAGGCAGGAAGGAGGGTTGGTAGAGGCCTTCCCACCCCATGAGACTCATGAAGAGGGAGATCACAGGGTGCAGACAGGGTCTTCTGGCCGGTAGCAGCCACAACTTCAGATTGCTTGCTTATCTTGCTGGAGCAATTGCTAGAGATGTTTCAGACATGAGAAACACACAGACAGCAGCTCAGCTTGGCCACAAGCTGGGTTCAATGAGCTGCTCAGCCTGCAGTGCCCACAAATACGTTGAGACGCTAGAAAGCAAACCGTAAAGGAGGCCACATTCAGCTGTGCCCTCAAGACTGCAGCCCAGGCCACTTAACCAAATCTGAGTCACCCTGAGATTCCGAGCACTAGCTAGATTCCCATATGAAACCAGCAGAATCAGCACATTGCAGAGAGATGAAGCCAGTTCCAGACACTTGAACTTAAATGGCTTGGGCTGCCTTAAAGCTGTCAGTACATCGCAGATAATTACAGAACTGGTCCTCTTACTTCCTCATTGAGCTCCGAAAATGTCTGAGGCTGCTGTGAGGGAAGCTCCCGGCCACTTTGGCTTCATTGTCTCAGGGGTGCAGAGGGATTTCTGTGTGTACAGTAATGGTTTCAGTTTTTAAACTAAATATGAACGTTCATGGGAAAATGGCCCCAAACAGGCAGATGCCAGTGATGTCCTTCATGAGGACACAATTCCACTGCCAAGACCATTTTGAAGTGTCCATATCACAAGAAGCAGAAGAAACAAAACAGGGGCTGCTCGCACCTGCCCCCCTGCCCCCTGATGTGGACAGGAGTCCCGCACTGGCATGTGGGGACAGAGGTGAGGTGCAGGCTGTTTGCACACAGAGATGCCCCATGTGGGGTTAAGCAGAGGAAGGCCACGTGACCTTGCCCAGCCCTGCAGTGCATCTATTCCTCGGCTTGCCTCAAGTACAAGATTTGGCTCTGTGGTTCCTGGAAAGGGCTGTGGTGCTGGGTGTCTGTTCTCTGCAGCTGAGCAGGTTGCCAAGCAAGGGCTGTGGCCTCTTCCCTGAAGCCTTTAAATTTTTTCCATCCCCAAGGTGATCTGGGTGGCCCTGTGGGATCAGCTACCCTGATCTTACCTGAACAGTGGAGCTCTGGGACTCCATAGGATCCCAGATCCCTGGGACTCAAAGCCACAACACTAAGTACTTCCAGGGAAGCATAGGCTACATAAAGTCAACATTCCTGTAGCTTCCCGTGTCTTCTAGACTGCTATTAGGGGTTCAATTTTGCTTTATTGAGCTTTATTGGGTAAGTTTTTGTTCGGAAGTAATTTTGATTATTAGAGAAGTTAGATGGAGTTCATATCTTCCTTCCTTGAGGGCCCACATGATACAATTGAATCCAGCGTGTCCTGCTCTGTGCTGTGTGCTGAGCATTTAATATGGCCAGGCAGGCCCCGTCCTTCTCCAGCCTCGCTTCCTGGTCCCTTTTCCATTATGGAATCCAGGCTGGAGAAGCAGTACGGGTCTCCCAGAGGTGCTGTGACCTCTCTGGGTCCAATCCAAACCAAGCTTGGTGGGAAGAGTCCAGTCTCAATTTCCCACTGAGATCAGAGCTTTCTCACTCCCTGAAGTCTTGATTTTCTCACAAGAAGACAAAGAACTGATGTCACTCTTTCCACAAGTAGTTGTTAAGATAAAGCTGGATTGGGGCCGTGGAGTTAGTTCAGTGGATAAATCACTTCTACTAAAAAGAAGACCCTCCCTGAATGTGAGCAGGACCAGTTGGGGAGCTGGAAGGAGAAAGAGAAGTGAACACCGGCATTCCTCTCTGCTTCCTGACGGTGGATGCATGACCCAGCCTCACACTCCTGCAGCTCTGGACAGACTGGACTGTGTCTCCTCTAAAGCATGAACTGCAGCAGCATCCCTTCCCTCCCTCCCTCCCTCCCTCCCTCCCTCCCTTCTTTCCTTCTTCTATTTTTACCAGGCATTTTGTCAGAACAATGAGGAAAGTAACCACTACAGTCGCCGAGGGAGGGTCTGGAGAAGTCCTGCAGGATCTCTGACTTCTTCCTCTGTAGTGCTAACATGTCTTCCATGCCCACACAACCCAGGTCTGCTAAGGGGTAAACATTCCCTGTGTGTGGCTTCCAGAGGCTCCAGCCCATTTCCCGCCCAGTCCTTCAAACCCCAAGATCCTCCGTGCCATGAGACTTCCATCCCGGCCTCTTGCCTTGCCGTGCATATCCTGGAAATCTAGCAAGAGTCTTGCATTTACTGTTGGTCTTCATGGGTAAAATGTTTCATGCTCTTTACTCAAGGAACACATCCTCCTGGGCTCTGTTCTGCTCCCTCCTCATCCACATCCTTCTCCTCCCAGGAAACCACGCCTCCCCTTGGTACAAGCCTGAAGAGTCCCACCTAGGTTGGCTGAGGCTAAGCCCCTTGTAGCTCTGTACCTCACTAGCAGAGGGGCCCCTGTTCACTGTCAGCTGTGCCCTCTTCTCACAGTGAGTCTCCATCTCACAACCTCATGAGCCAGCTCTTCCTCCAGCAGTCCACAACTGTGGTCATCCATACACGTCTCAGGTCACATGCCTCACTCTCCACTCTGAAGATTTCCACAGCTCTGACACCCTGGGCCTGAAGAGCAGTGTCCGCAGGCTGGCTGCTCTCTGTTAATCATTGTTGTTCTTGCACACCTGTCCTACAGCGTCACCCGGCAGTCATAGTTCCTTATGTGGAAACAGCTCACCCATTCTCATCCGTATGTGAATTTGCTTTCACCTTCAATAATCGGTGAAATTTGCTGGACATGGTGGTATATGCCTTTAATCCTAGCACTCAGGAGATAGAGCCAGGCAGGCCTCTGTGAGTTTTGAGTCCAGCCTGGTCTGTACAGTGAGTTCCAATCCAGCCAAGGCTACACAAAGATATCCTATCTCAAAAAAAAAAAAAATTAAAAGTGAGATTATACATGTATAAAATAATAGTTTAAATTTAATTTCTTTACAATTTATCAGTTAAATGTTTGATATGTACATCTATTTCATAGGCCTAAATGCCTGAAATCCTTAAAAATTCCTCAGATGACAGGTCTTGAGTGGAGGAAGTTTAAGAAGTGCTACGTTAGACAGAAGAACTCAGAAGTTGCTCCCAAGTTCCACTTTCAAACTTATATTCATTAGTGAATCTTAAAAGCAAGGGAAACAACATGTTCCCTCGTGTGCTGGAGAGCTTTAATGGTTAACCTGACACACCTGTTAGGGGGAACCTCAACTGAGCCATTTCTTCCACTGGAGTGGTCTGTGGCCGTGTCTGTGGAGCATTTTCTTGATTGTAATGTGGGAGGGTTCAGCCCACTGTGGGCAGTGCCACCTCCTGGGAAGGTGCCACTCCTAGGCAGGTGATCCTGTATTGTGTAAGAAATTAGGCTGAATCTCATATTTGACAAGGGGGCCAAGAAGACACAATGGAGAAAAGACAGCATCTTCAGCAAGTGGTGTTGGCAAAACTGGATCACCACTTGTAGAAGAATGAAATTAACCCCCCACCTCTCACCCTGTACAAAAGTCAACTCCAGATGGATTAAAGACCTCAACGTGAAACCCCAAACTCTGAAGGTGATAGAAGAAAAAGTTGGCAGCAGACTACAAGACATAGGCGTAGGAAAAGACTTCCTAAATCAGACAGCAGCTGCACAAGAATTAAGGTCGACAATTGACAAATGGGACCTCATCAAACTCAAAAGCTTCTGTACATCAAAAGAAACAATCAAGGAAGTGAAGAGAAATCCCACAGAGTGGGAGGAAACCTTCACTGCAGATACATCTGACAAAGCATTGATTTCCAGAATATATAAACTACTCAAAAAACAAAGAAAAAAGAAAACAAATGACCCACTCAATAGATGGAGCAAAGAACTGAACAGAGACTTCACAAGTGAGGAATTAGAGATGTCTGAGAAACACCTCAAGAACTGTTCAACATCACTAATCATTAAGGAAATGCAAATGAAAACCACTTTAAGATATCATCTTACTCCAATAAGACTGGCTAGGATCAAGAAAACAAATGATACCAAGTGCTGGAGAGGTTGTGGGGAAAGGGGAACACTCATCCACTGCTGGTGGGAATGTAAACTCGTACAGCCACTATGGAAAGCAGTGTGGAGAACCCTTGGAAGACTTGGAATGAACTTGCCACCCGACCCAGCCATACCACTCCTGGGCATGTACCCTCAAGACTTACGCCACCACAGAGATACATGCACGGCCATGTTTATTGCAGCTCTCTTCACAATAGCAAGGAGCTGGAACCAACCTAAATGCCCCTCAACTGACGAGTGGATAGAGAAAATGTGGTACATCTACACAATGGAGTTCTATGCAGCAGTAAAGAAAGACGACATCACGAGCTTTGCAGGAAAATGGCTGGAGCTAGAGGACATCATGCTGAGTGAAGTAACACAGTCCCAGAAAAACAAACGATGAATGGTATCCCTCATCTGTGGATGCTAGTGCCAATTACCTAGTTGTAAGTATTTCTTGTGCATGGCCTCTTGAGCTTTTGTCCAAAGCAGTTGGGAGTGATGCATATTGGAAACAACAACAACAGAAAGGACTGCATCAAAGAACTGACTGAAACAGTGAACTTCTGCTCAAAACAGTCAACTTCCATATGGAGAATATTGAAAAAGACTGAGAAAGATGAAAAGCATGTTTGGCAGAATGCATGAGCTCTGGTGGGATGGGGGATAGGGAGGACACAGGTCTAGATTTGATTAAAAAATGTATAAATAAATAAAAATTTAAAAAACAACAACAAAAAAGAAATTAGTCTGAGCACTGGTCAGGGGAGCAAGCCATTAAGCAGCAATCCTCTGGGGTCTGTACTTCAGGTTCTTGCCTTAAGTTCTTGCCTTGGCTTCCGTAGATGATGGACTGTGACCTAGAGATGGAGAACAAAATACACACTTTCTTCCCCAGGTTGGTTTTGGTCAGTGTTTGTATCAGGGTGTTTTGTATTTGACTCCATACGGGGGCTTAATTTCTAACCTGTAGTGACTGGGTATGGCTCAATTCAAAGGCGTCCTTCACGGCAGTTGTTCCTTTGTGAAGACAGGGCTGGGGCTCAGGAGGGCCTTGTGCCCCAGGCCCCTTCTACCCAGCCTTGGGCTCCTTTCCCTCTGCTGACCTGCTGGCTTGGGCCTATTGACCTGTGACACCCTCCAATTGTTGTCTAATCAATCCAACCCAAATTAA
>VZQC01003291.1:548968-569345 GCA_009823505.1 Rhizomys pruinosus
CCAGGAGAAGCATGGCTGTACCATGGGCTTTATGATAGCAAGTGAATTGTTCCTGCTCGGAGTTAATATGTGGCTAAGACATATTTTATTCAAAATACATTAATCTATGTTAGATCAATCAAATTGAAGTTAATTGCCCAAAAAATGCTAATGATCAGCTATTTCCAATTCTTAGTTCACATATTAAGAACTAAGTGAGTTGAAAACCTATGGAGAGGCAGTATTATTAATGGAGAGTATTCAGCAATAAAATATGCCCTATCTGTTATGCAGTATCTGCCATGCCTCTGTGTTATCCAAAAGTATTCATTAAACACTAAATAAAACCACTCTTAATTGTAGAAAAAGTGCATTAAGAGCATGCTACCCTTCAGACAAAGGTGAGAGGGAGAACGTGAGTGCTTCCCATGAGCACCCACCACAGGAGAAAACTGAGTTTAATGACAGAGAATTAGAAGCAAAGTCTGTGTGTAGAGGAGAAAAGGGTAAGAATAAAAATTGCCTTGAGTTGGGAAGAAATTTGTTATTGCTCTGACGAGATTAACCACAGTAATTGGCACTGTTTTTTTTTAACATATTGTGCGGCCCTGCAGAGGCCGTGGTAATAAATAATTGCACTTAGCCGCACCGCTGGTCATTCGCAGACCTATCACAGACACCTCCCCCACTCAGAGAAGATAAATGTGATTTAAATTAATAGCCAGTCCTAAATAACTCCTCCGCTGGTAAACGGCCCATTTATCAGGTCCAGACAGGCAGTGTCCTTTGATTCATGGTCCCCCCCTTACAATGTGAAGGGTACGTACAAAAATTGTTATTACTTTTTAATAAAGTGTAGCAGTCAGCCTTCAGTCATTTATCAGAGGCCGAGGCATTGTGACAAACAGAAATATCGTACCCGTGGATGAATGAGAGGGATAAAGGACGCATTTCTCAGCAAAAATAATCAGTGTTCAGTAATCTCATAGAAGTCAGCTCTTAAGTACCCTGAAATAAATGTATCCAGAAAGATTCAGCCCCTGAGGGTTGTCGAACTCAAAACTAAACAAACCATTTTCATATTCGCCTTGGCCTTGGCCGAGGGGAAAGCCTGGGTGTTGTTGCTGTGCCTTTGCCTGGTAAGCCTGGGATAGATAGACAATCAGCAGCAGGTCATACTCCTTATGTCAGCAGGAAGTAAGCAAAGACTGTGTGAGCACTTGTGTATGTGCACCTGTGTGTGTTTGTGTGTGCACACGTGTGTGTGTGTGTCCACGTGTACACATGCGTGTGCCCCTAAGCTCTGGGGACATACAGATGGTCACACCCTAGGGACAGGCAGAGAGGATCAATAGTAGACCCTTGCCCAATCTTTAATACTGAAGCTCTGTTGGTATAGTCTCCCCACCCCAGAACTAACCCAAACTAATTGCACACATTAATGGGAGCCAGTGTGATATTGCCTCCTTAAACGTTTTCCGGAGCAGTAATGTGCTAGGTTGACTCAAGTTATTTGTGACTGAATATCCTTGGACTTCCGTGCTTTTGAAATATGCTTGTAATTATGTTCATAATTGGATTGGTCAGCTAAAATTACAAAGAAAGCTCCTAGCCCTCTCTCCAGTGAAATCCTTTCTCTCTTAATTAAATAGCAGGAAGGAGCTGGCCAGGGTCAGTGGGTCGTCCTTCCAGATGGGGGCAGGATGAAGGCTGTGATGCCTTCCTCGTTTCTTCTTAGCTCTAGGGATTGGGATCTTGAGGCATGCTGTTGCTCACACACCGTCATTTGTGGGGACCCTTGGCCCACCTTCCCAGGATGGCCACAGCCATAATCTAGGCAGCCTTGTCAGAGAAGCAGTGGAGGGAACGACTTTGCTGTCTGTGGCACCTGCGCCATGGGCCAGTCCCAAGCTTCGACACAAGAGATTTCACCAGAGCTTCGGCACACCACAAAGGAGAGACTAGAAATCAGTATCCCTTAATCAAAACTCCAGTGTCTTTTTCCCACTGTCTCATTCCTTTTTTCCTACATCTGCCTAGTTATAAAAGATGTTGTCTTTCTCTTGAGCTAGTTTAAAACATCAGATTGTATTTCATTAAAAAAATGGAAGCTTTGGGGCTGGAGAGATGGCTCATCAGTTAAGAGCATGAGCTGCTCTTGCGGGGGCCCAGATTCAATTCCCAGCTCCTACGTGGTGGTTGACAGCCATGCATAATTCTAGTTCTGGGGGATCCAGGCCCTCTTTTGACCTGGGCAATGTATAATATGGGTGCATGTATAATACGGGTGCACCTACATACATGCAGATAACATATTAATAAACATAAAACATTGAAGCCTATAATTCTTGGTGAATACTTTAAAATGAAGTAGTAGTCACAGCAAGTATGTGAAATAGCCCAGCAGTGTCTGCCTGGTGCTCCCGGAGTGCTAGGTGTGAATCCCCAAGTCTGGGGTTTGGCTGGTGCTCCCCATGTGCTGTGTATGACTCCCTGATTCCACTGTCTGGCTTGTTCTCCCTCAATCCTGGGCGTGACTCCCCCATTCCAGCAGATCCTGTGAACCTCCACAGCTTGGAAGGAAAGCAAAAATGAATTCATAGGAAATGAACAGAAGGGTGGCTGACAGGGCAGCCCACCCTCAGGTCACATGGTATTTAAAAACACATTTTGCCAGCTGCCAAGGTCCAGTCACATCATACATGTCTGTCCTGAAGGGTTTGGCTTTATTCTGGATCCAAGGGCTGGTTAGTCTGTGAATTATCTTGTGAATTTTCAGGTCTACAACCTGAGTTTATGACATGAAAGAAATTTCAGGCTTGGCACTAGAGCTCAATGTAATATTTGTTGAAATGGCCAAAGGGAATCACTTTGCTTCAGTATGGGATACATTTCTGGCCTGCATTCCTGATCCACAAAGGCCACTAAAGGATTCTTCTGCTCCCTGTCTGGTGAAAGATGAACAGGTGGCAAGGAAGTGTGGGCTCAGGCTGCCTGCTGGGTGTGGGCATGCTGGAGTGGCCGACCTGCATCCTGTGACACAGCCTCTGGATTCTGTCATGGCACCTCCCCAGAGTTCCTGGCTGTTGGACCTCCTTATTTTACCCTGAGGGAGTATAAACCCTATATATGCCTTCCCATGGACAGAGTTCTCATGTGTGCGAATTGCTGGGCTACTTCTAATGCTGAGCGATGCTTATCTTCTGTTTTTTTGTTTGTTTGTTTGTTTGTTTTGGGGTTTTTTTGTCTTTTTGAGATAGGGTCTCCCTGTAGCCCCAGCTGGCCTGGAACTCGCTCTGTAGACCAGGCTGGCCTTGAACTCACAAAGATCCACCTGCCTCTGCCTCCTGAGTGCTAGGATTAAAGGCATGCGCCACCACGCCCGGCTATCTTCTGTTTTTAGGATAAACTTCATCCTTGTGCTTTGAACTATGGCTTTTACCACCATTGAACTCACCCAGAAATGGCTGGTGACCAGTTCGCCTGCTACCTTCCCAAGGAGTAGGTCTGATGGTGGAAGGACAGTCTCTTCTGCCCCAACAGTTTCTGTGGCAAAGGAAGCGATTTTCTTACATGTTTTCATGAAAATTAGCCAGCCAGCTTACACCCGATATAGAGGTAAAGGAACTGCCTGCCTGTGATTTTCATGGAGGAAGCGGGAGCTGAATCCCCCCAGGTATTGGCCACCCTGAGTTTCATATACAGGTAATAGTCAGTCCATTAACCTCTGCTTCCAGTTTGACCCACTCTTCTGGCGACTTCTGGGCCCTCCTTTTAATACCTTCCCCTTAATAGCTGCTCACCCATTGCGGAAAAGGGCAGCAGTGCTCCTGGCGCCATCGGGGTGCCCTGCAGTAATAAGCAGTCCCAGTCTCCCACCTCCCGCCTCAGCACCGTGTCAGTGACCATTTTTCTTTCTTTCTTTCCTGCTTTTTTTTCTCCCAGAAGCTAATCTAAAAAGAGCTCCAGAGGCCGAGGTCGTGTTAAACTGTAACGCAAATGTTATTCCTCGATTATCTGCTGGGGGTGAATGTCAAGCGCTTCGGGCTAAAGCAATTGCAGAGTGAGTGTGCAGCTTTGACTAAGGCCGGACGCTGGGGTCAGCTCTTGGGCTCGCCTACCACGTGGTCAGGCGTAGCCACCCCTGCCGGCCAGCTGCACCCTCCCCCTGCCCAGAATCTTTCCTACTGTGCCTGGCTTTGACACACCCTGGTAAGTTAAGGCTGTCCTCTGAATGTCACATGTCTTCTGAGAGAATGGTTGCCTTTCTTAACAGAGGCAGGGCCATGTATGTACACATGTGTGCATACACACACAGGTATGTTTCTCTAGAGAGGCCTAAACAGGAAATAACTCCACGAATGCCGTATGCTAGAAGAAAACTGTTGACCTAACAATAAAGTCTTCAGAATTCACATGAAAAACATTTTCTTTTTTTAACAATTTTATTTATTTATTTATTTATTTATTTCTGTATGTGTATGAATGTACTGTCTGCATGCAAGTCTGTGCACCCATGTCATGCAATGCCGCGGAGGTCAGAAGACGGCGTCTGATTCCCCTGGAACTGGAATTCTGGAATTGGAGTCTCAGACGGTTCTCGACCGCCATGTGGTTGCTGGGGATCGAA
Organism: Rhizomys pruinosus; assembly: GCA_009823505.1. Lineage (NCBI taxonomy): Eukaryota > Metazoa > Chordata > Mammalia > Rodentia > Spalacidae > Rhizomys > Rhizomys pruinosus. Next base: position 553,578 of record VZQC01003291.1, read on the forward strand.
CCCAGGTCCTCTGTAAAAGCGGTCAGCGCTCTTACCCGCTAGGCCATCTCTCCAGCCCATGAAAAACATTTTCTATTCCAGAATGAGACATAAAGGAATGAAGTTAGAACATGCCTCGGAGCCCTGAAAAACATTTTCTATTCCAGAATGGGACGTAAAGGAATGAAGTTAGAACATGCCTCGGAGCCCTGGCCCAACAAATGTGCAGGTCAGGAACCTGGGGGCACAGTCCTCTTTTTCTCAGTGTGGTCGAGCTCACCAGAGGCATACTGGGGTCCTCCACAGTCCTAATCCCTTACTCTCTCCTGCTCTAGTGAGATGCCACAGGGCACCAGCAGCCTTGAGCCTGACCCCCATCACCCCATTCTTGAGACTGAGGCAGGACAGGAGCTCCAAGTTGCTAAGAGGTGTGCTCCAGCCTGGAGCCAGCCACGTTCCTCCCCTCCTGTCCTTAGGGGCTGCCGGGACCTGGACAGGAGTCTGCCAGCCACAGCGTAGAACTGTTTCCTTTGTCTCCTTCATTTCTTTGGGCAAGTCCCCGAGCCACAAGGGAAGCTAGGGCCATCTTATGAGGATACAGTTTTGGGGGAATCATCCTGTAAAGTCAGGCAGCAGCAGCTCACGGCCCTCAGCACGACAAGCAACTGCAGCTGAGAAGAATCCCTGCTCACTGGGGCAGGCAGCAGCCAGCCAGGGGCAGCAGAGACCTCCAGACAGGGGCTTTGAGAGGGACAGCCATCACACGCTTCTACAGGGTCCATAGTTCCTGCAACCACCCTGTTTCCACAGCACTAGCCATGAAGTTCAAAATGCCAGATCCTTAATTCAGGTGTAGCAGGATTATAGGGAGCCAGGCAGGCCGGGGAAGCCAGCTGTTGCAGGAGAGGCTGGTTATGGTGTAAAGGAGACTGTAGGGGTGTGATGACCCAGACCCTGCAATCCTGCACTAGGGAGGCAGAAGCAGTCTGTGCCGCAAAGTGAGTATGCATATGCATGCGTGTGCATGTGTGTGCATGTGTGCATACATGTGTATGTGTGTGCTTGTAAGTATGCATATGAATGTGTATGCATGTGTGCATATGTGTGTATGTGTGCTTGTGAATATACATATGCATCAGTGTATACATGTGTATATGTGTCTATGTGAGTATACATATGCATGTGTGTACATGTGTATATGTGTCTATGTGTATGTGTCTATAGGAGTATACATATGCATGTGTATGCATATATGTATGCATGTGTGTGCTTATGAGTAGACATGAATGGTGTATATGTGTGTATGTGTGTGCATGTGTATATGTGTGTATGTGTGTATATATGTGCTTGTGAGTATATGTGTACATGTGTGTGCATGTGTGCATACATATGCATGTGTATGTTTTCCAACTGCTATATAACAGACACTTAAAATACATGAATTGGGTCCTTTGCTCTCTTAGTGTTTAGGTTTTAACTCTGTGCATTCTAGACACTAATCCTCTGTCAAATACAGGGTTGGTTAAAATTCTCCCATTCTGTAGCTTCTTCCTCATTTGACTGATGGTGTCTTTTGCTGTACAGACGTATTTGAGTTTCATAAGGTCCCATTGTCAACTGTTGGTCTTAATTCCTGTGCTATCAAAATCCTATTAGAAAGTTCTCTCCTGTAGTTGCAAGTTCAATGGTATTCTCTACTCTCTCCTAACCAGTTCAGGGTACAAAGCCTTATGTTGCTCCATCTGGAGTTGATTTCATGCACAGTAAGAGACAGAGATCTAGTATCACTTTTTACACATAGCTGCTCATTTTGTCCACCTGCTTGCAAAAGATGTTGTTCTTTCTCAGGTGTTTATTTTAGGGACTCTTTGTCAAAAAAAATGAGGCCACTGAAGGAGTGTGGGCTTACATCTGGGTCCTCAATTTATTCCATTGATCAATGTGTCTATTTTTATGCTAATACCATACTGATGTTACTATATTTTTGTAGGATGGTGAGGCCTCTAGCAGCATTTTAAATGTTTAAGATTGTTTCCTCTAACCTGAATCTTTTGTGCTTCTGTATGAATTATAAGGTTTTTCTTCACCTTCTGTGAATAATTGAGTTGGAATTTTAATGGAGTTGTATTGGATCTGTAGATTTCTTTTGGTAGGCAGGTCATTTTCATGATATGAATCTTGCCAATCCTTGAGGATGGGAGGTCTTTCCACCTTGATATCTTCTTTTTCAGAGTCCTAAAGTTTTCAATGTACAAGTCTTTTACTTCCTTTGTTAGATTTACTCCAAACTATTTTTGAGGCTATTGTGAATGAGACTTTTCCATGATTTCTTTCTCAGTGTGTTTATGTTTGTTGCTGATATACAGGAAGGCTACTGGTTTTTGTGTGTTAATTCTGGATCGTGCTACTTTCCTGAATGTGTTTGTCAGCTCTCCGTCTTTGGAGTCTTTCAGGTGTAGAACCATGTTATCCATAAACGAGGATGCTCTGACTTCCTTCCAATTTGGAACTACTTTATCTCCTCTCTTGTCTTTTATTGCTCCAGCTGGGACTTCAAGCCCCATATTGAACAGGAGTAGAGATTGTGGACATCCTTATCATGTTCCTCCTTCATCTGTGGAGAATTATGAAATTTGTAGGTATGTTTCTTGAGCTGGAAGTTATCATTAAGGTATAAAAAGCCAGACCCCAAAAGACACACTTGGCCTTCCATGGATACTACCTTTGAACTGTTAGATATGTGTGTTTTACATAGGCATACTCATAGATGTCGGTCGGTCAACAAATGGTAAGGGGCTGTAGGGGAGGTTTCAAGTGACAGAAGTGAGAACTCAGGTGGGGAAAGTGGGGAATGAAGGTTAAGTGAGGTGGGGGCTGGGTAGAGCAGGGGTCATGAGGAGGGATAACTAACATTCAGAACCTTTGAAAAACTATATAGAAGCCAATACTACAGAATAGTCCTGAAACAATAAGTACACATACATATGTTAAAAGAGTTGAAATGGAGTTACTCTGTAATAGGGACCAATATATCACCCAAACACCATGGGCTAGCAAATAAAAGGTTCGGTGCTAGGAATGGGCTTCTCGTTTTGGAGTCCATACTCAGCCCTCTCTAAAACATTACTGGCATTGACATTGCTCTTGGCAACCCTCCAGAGCTTCATGGTGAAACCTTGTTGCTGAGGACACTACATTATTGAGTCACCAACATGGAGAACTCAAACTGATACCAACCTGGAATAAACCATACTCTTTGCTTTCACAGTGCTGAGAGTAAAGTTATTAGTTTTGTCCAGCTGTGAAACCTGAGACCTACAATCACAGTCTGGTAGGATATGTCGACTAGTCCAATAGTGGCACAAAAGTCACAGGAGTAACCAACCACATTCTGCTTGCTTTAAGGCCCAACTTCACTAGATGGAGCTCATGCCTGGCACCATTTACAGGGCTAAGAACTCCTGGCTGGGTAGGTTTTAGACCCTAGGAGAGAACCTAATACTACTATTATGCTAAACAGACATAGTAATAAACTGCACCCTAAGTTCTTATAATTAATCCCATCAATTAATGCATCTCTCAACTGTCATCAGAGCTTATTTTTGTAGTAGATGGTGTTGAACACAAAGGCCCATGACTGGCCAATGCACAAAGAATAAGAGACTATGGAGTGCTCAGCCCTAAATGGAGTATGTGTATCACACACCCACCAAGTCTCAGAAGAAGGGGCTGAAAGACTAACAGGCAGAGGGAGTAAATACAGCAGCAAAATCATGTTGTCCAGACATGGCAGAAACATTGGACACATGGGCTTACAGTGGCTGTGACAGCACACACATGACCTGCACAAGGTCATGGCACAAAACTCCAGCACACAGCGGGGAGATGAATTCCCACACTAGCTCACAGGCTGCTGTCAGTTAGTGACTGCTGGGAGGAGAGTCAGTTTCCTTCAGGGATGGAGGCCTGCATAGGCTGCCCACATAGCCTAGTAGATGGCCCACACCCATGTGCATTCTGGCAGCTGTATGTGGACTCAGTGGGTTAAAAAAAAAAGAACACATAAAATTGGAGTGGAATAGCAAAGGGTGGGGAAGGAATGGGTGCAGATCTAACTGAAACACATTATTAATGTATTATTAATAATTATTAATTTCATGTTTTGTGAAAATTTTAAACAGTAAAAAACATGGATGGGGCTGAAGAGATGGCTCAGCATTTAAGAGCACTGGCTGATCTTTCAGTGGACCTAGGTTAGATTTACAGCAGCCATATGGAGGCTAACAACCATCCATAACTCCAATTCTAGGAGGTCTGACACCCACATTTGACCTCTGCTGGCATTGCATGATATAGGTGCACTTACATGCATGATACAGGTGCACTTACATGCATGATACAGATGCACTTACATGCATGATATAGGTGCACTTACATACATGATACAGGTTCACTTACATGCATGATACAGGTTCACTTACATGCATGATACAGGTGTACTTGCATGATACAGATGCACTTACATGCATGATACAGGTGCTCTTACATACATGATACAGGTGCACTTACATGCATGATAAAGGTGCACTTACATGCATGATACAGGTGCATTTACATGCATTAAGGCAACAGACTCATACACATAAAAATAATAAATAGGGGCTAAAGACATGGCTCAACAGTTTAAAGCTCTGACTGCTCTTGCAGAGGACCTGGGTTCAATTCCCAGCACCCCCATGGCAGCTAAGAACCGTCTTGGGCCAGGCGTGGTGGTGCATGCCTTTAATCCCAGCACTTGGGAGGCAGAGGCAGGCAGATCTCTGTGAATTCAAGGCCACAGAGTGAGTTCCAAGACAGTTGGGGCTATAGGGAGACCCTGTCTCAAAAAAAAAATAGTAAATAAAATATTTTTTAAACAGCATCCTAGTAGGAGGACATTTCAAGGTCAAGCTTCCTGCTTCCTATATTTTGACATTAGATTCAGTAAGTGGGCAACCTGTGCAAGGCTGAGCAGTGCCCTGGAAGTGCTGACTCCTAACTTCTGGGCTCATTAGGGAACCAGGAACAGAGTGCTCTGGGAAAACCTATGTCCCCATGGGGGCTTGGATTACGTATGCAAGGCTGCTTCCTGTGTCCCCCTGGGGCTTGGATTACATATGCAAGGCTGCTTCCTGCTCCCTGCTGCAGAGGATGTAGACAAATCCAGACAGTACAGTGGAAAATGGGGATCATCGCGAAGCCCAAGTCCACAGATGTGGACAGGGTCCAAGCTGCCCTTGCTGAATGCAGCATACCATGCTGGTAGCTTGCTGTGGTGCTTCAGACACCAGCACAGAGCAATGTAGCAGGCCTGTATCCATGGTGTGTGCATGGGAACACGGGAACCAGGGTACAGCCCTGGGGTGTGGCATCATGGGGTCTCCCCACCCCTGTCCTTATGAACCTGGGCATGCAGAGGACTGTTTGCCCAGAGAGAAGGGCAGGGCCCCTCTCCCCTCTCTCTGTATCTATAAAAACAGGGTAGAGTTTACATAGAATTTCATAAGAAAAAGAAACACTAAATTCTTTATGTTTTTGTTTTTCATAATAAGAAACTTGTTATCAGTGCATCTGTTTTGTACTTGCTGATGTAAATGTGGCTTAAATGCAAAATGATGGCTTATGATTCTCCAAGTTCCTGAGAAAAATATATATTCGAGCATTAAAATATAGAGAACACATTGCAATTTAACTCTAGGTCTTTTGAAAGTTTAATTGCATTTTAATTTTAAAATAATGAATTAAAAGTTTACTGTGCATTGCTCCAGCATCTTTCTTGGAGGGAATTCCCAGTATTTGTGACAGGAAGGAGCCTTCCTTAGCTCTAATGTTCTGTTGAGCTTACACAGCTTGTTATTTGGGGTACCAATTAACACAAGGCCACAGCCTAGGGACACCTGAGTATTTTAAGGCATTATTTATGTTGTTCTCTTTCTAAAAGGACTTTGCAAATATTTATGAAGCTCCACCATCGGTGTTGTTTCTTTTTATCTTTCTGTTCACCCAGCCCTGTTACAGCCTAATTGAAATACAATAATTATAAATGGGCTTAGTTCCTCAATTTAATTTCCTTGCAAGCAGGGCCATTTGTTTTTCTTTGCATTTGTTAACATGCTTTAATTAAAAGATTTAACAAAGCCAAGGAAACGAAATGCTATGGGGGCATGGCACTCTGGTTCTTTCCGAAAAGGAACACAGGGTACCTGTTCACGCTCCCCTCTGGAAGGGTGGAGAGGGAGGAAAAGAAAGCTGCGACCTAAGAGCACGGAGCAGAACACTGAGCTGTCCCAGGACAGCACCCTGCTCTGTGAGGGGCTGAGGAGCGCACTGCAGGCTGAGGCCTCCCGGGACACTCTATTGGTTTACGTTACTAAATCTATCTCACCCTCCTTTCCTGATCTCTTAACTGAGACCATAACGTTAAAAAGTCCCGAGAATCTGGTCTAAAAGGAATCCATAATACGTAGCAAAATGCTAATTATCGGCTAATACTAAAAATGTCTCCCACTAGGGGAAACCCTCAGCTGCTGTCCTTGGTACTGCAATGCCTGGCCATCTCCACTCCATGAAGACATGTCCCAAGATTCTTGGCAGAGTGGACAAGAAGTAGAAAGCCAAGTCAAAGAAGAAATAAATGGCCCTGGGGCGAAGACCATACTGCTGTGCTGCTAACTGGCTCCGCGAGTGTGCAAAGTCACTGGGAAGCCCGCGCCTTGGTTCTTACCACATGAAACCTTGGTTGTGGGGTGGCTTTCTTGATGGAACACACAGCCAGCAGCTCTCTGCAGTTTGTCACAATATAAGTGTGTGTGTGTGTGTGTGTGTGTGTGTGTGTGTGTATGTGCTTGCATACCTGGGGGGTGGGGTTCTAACACTAGGGCAAAATACAAAGTCATCAAACCCAATGGTGCAGAGCATCCTGAACAGGCGGTCAGGTAGGCTGCACACCGGGGAATGGTGCACCCGGGGAAGAGCTCTAGGACACAGAACATGGCTTGGCTCTGCCATGGTTGCACTAAGCTGGACTAAGCATGGCCTTTAACTGCTCTGGTTCTATACCATATCACCTTGGCATAAGGATAATGACCCTTGTCCTGTGTTTTGAGAGGTAAACAAAGCAGTGTTCACAAAGATGCACTCAGGTATACCCAAGATGCTCTGTGGATGTCAGCCCTACTGTTTATTTCAAATTGTAAGGCATATTACGGTTGAAGAAAACTTCTTGGTGAAGGATGAACTCCAAGTGCTCTTGGGAATATTGGAGTCGGAAAAATGGAGACAAATCTTACGCAGTCTTACCTGGAGGCTCTGGGGAGTGTCAAGCTCCAGCTTGTCTGGTGGTTGAAGATGAGTGGCAGCTCTGAGCGGTGAGCAGAAGCTGACCATTGTGCTTCCAGACTGTGTTTAGATATAGGCGGCGTTCCACTCACAGCCGCACTCTACATGTAGGACACAACAGTTTGAAAAGGCATTTCAGGGTGGTGGTCATCATAAAACTGTCAGGAATCTGTCCAGTTTATTTCCAAAGTGCCTGGAGGTGGTGCCCTGGTGCAGACCTGCCCCATGCTAGTGGTCTCTAGCCCCATCTTCTACATTTCCGCAAGATCACTGAACATCCCAGCTGTGCGGGTGATCAGGGCTCCATGAAGAGTGTGCTCATAAGCAACCAGTGTCACCTGTCAGTTCACCTCCTGCAGAGCAGAAATCAAAGGACAGGCTGGGTGACTTACACCTGCCTGTGACTCCAGCTCCAGGGGTCCACGCCTCTGGCCTCTAGCAGGCATGGGCACATACCCATTACAATGAAAAATTTCATTAAAATTAATTTTAAAATTAAATTTTTAAATTAATAAAAATAACCCTTTAGAAAATAAAGAATATGGAGAATGTGACTGTTTCTGGTATCCTACTCAAAATCCTGATTCAGTGCAGATGGAAGGACAGTGTCACTCAGACACCTTCAGTTAGACAGATTCAGACTACAAGGCCCTTGGAAAGGAAACCTGTGATTTTAGGCCATTGAAAATTACTTGACACTTCCTCTGTGCTTTCCACCAATGTGGTTGGCTTTCTTTTTGCACTCAGATGAGTATTAATGCTCTGACGTTCTGTGTTACAGGATAGCATACATCAACCCTGCCTTGGGCTGAGGATTCGGCCTCTATTCCTTTTCCCATGGTCTTAGGAAGGAAAGCTAATCAAGCAGTTAGGAGCACTGGCCCCTCTCACAGAGGACCAGGTTCAGTTCCCATCACCGACATGGCAGCTAACAACTGTCAGTAATTCCAACTCCAGGAAATCTGACACCCTCTTCTGACCTCTGTGGACACTGCACCACATGGGTGCACCTACCTACATGCAAACAAGACACTCATATATATATAATAAAAATAAATAAATAAAATATATTAAAAAACACCATGTACCAGAGAAAAGAAAGCACAAACATGATCACAATATTAGGAGAGGGTGGATAAAAGTTTAGAAAAATCTAGAGACCATGGATAGGTGTTCTCCTGCAACATGGTTAGCAAGCATTGTGACCTGTTTTTATGTTTCCATTTTTTTTTAAATGTCATCCCCCTAAAAATCAAAATACTGAAGTGAAAACAGATATTTGGACCCATAAGCCAAGCAAGGCCTAGATTTAGCTGTGCTGGACCCAGAAAGCCCTGACTCCAACTCAGACACTGAATAATTCGTCAGACCATCTTAGGGTCTCTGAACCCTGAGTCACACAGTCTTGTGCTGATGCATCTGAAAGACACAAGGAGAGGTGAAAGTGCTGGACTTCTCAGACAGGTTGGCACCAAGCGTGCCCTCTAACCAGCTAAGGCAGCCTCGGCAGGAAAGCCACAAGCTCTGCGGTAGGTGGTTTGGGATGCGTTACTGGAATGCCATCTGTCTGAGGGCACAGAAGCCCATGGTTGGCCATAAGTCATCCATCTGGGAAGGACAGTGCCATGTAGGTCAAGCACAAAATGGCCTCCTGCTTGACACAGGGGCCTGCTGGCCATGCTCTGGGTACTGATGGAAATCAGGACCTCTCCATTGTTCTGTGCCAGAGCACCTGGGCAGATGCTTGAGTACAAGGGTCTGGTGGGAATCGGAGGTCAGGGAAGGAAGCAAAGCAAGCAAGGGGCCAAGGTCAGAGCAAGGTCACAGGGCTGTTGCCCTGGCTGCAGCTTCCTCCCAGAGCCACAGCAATCCCCTCATATCCACAGAAGCTGTGGGTGGTGCTAGGCGGCTCCTTGTGCCTAGGCAGACATGGTGAGTGAAACTCACTGGCTGTGCCCCTTACCCCTTTTTTGTGGCTCCTGTTCCTAGAAAATGGGCCTGCCACCTGTGTTTCAGGGGAGGGGGAGGTTCCCATTAACAGCCATTCCAGCCAGAGTATGCAGAGCTGTGGGTGTGTGTCATGTATGTTTTCAGAAGCACAGGTCAAGAGGATGAGTTTACTACACAAAAGCCAGCAGAAATTCACATGGCGAATAATAGCCCCAGTCCTCATCTTGTCCTGTGGGAAATGCCAGAGGGCACACTTCATCCTGACAGCCTCAGGCCTCCACAATGATGCAAAGTGCAGGCAGGGAGAGCCCAGCCACCTTCATAGCTGCAAAGACACTTGACTGGGGTGTGAGCTTTCCTGGCGATTTACAGAGCAGAATGGTCATGCCTTGGGAAGCTGCCCCTGTGTGTCCATTCTGCTCTGCCATAATGGAGAAACCCAGCCCTATGGGGATGGAGGAGAGTGGGCCTCACCCCCCAGGCTGGTTGAGGAGAGCAGAGTGTACCAGGCAGGCCAGAGCACCTCAGACTGGACTCCCACAGGACCACTGATGCTCTTTCCAAAGTGCCAAATACCATCAGATGCTGCCTACTCACTGACACAGAGCAAGCTCAGAACCTGTGTGCTCTGCAGGGCCCATCCCAATTGGCCACAGAGAGTTAAAAACACTGGGAGCTTTTAATTAGATCTCTATATTGCAAACCCCAGCATGCAATATAGGCTTTATGAACACAGAGATGGGTAATCATTCTGACATTAAGTCTGCAGTGGACAGAATAGCTTCAATCATTTGCCCAATCAGACATCTTCATAGTTCAAGGCCCACTCAGGTCAGCCAGGAAATGGTGCCCCTCCTACCTAGGATGTGATACTGAGCTGCTAGCCAGGAAATTGAACTGTTCTCCTACAGGAAATAACAGCACTCTGTCAAAATCTACAGCAGAAACATGTGTTCGGATCTCCTGTCAAGGCTCAGCGTATCTGATGCAAGTGAGAGGAGCAAAATTGCAGGTGTCACAGCAATATCAGCTCTGTGGCATCAGCAGCCCATGGCAACACTGTGGGCCAGGCACAGAGGCTGGCCGAGAGTCGGTGGCTCCCAGCAAGCATAGAAATATCACCTCACATCTGCAATGTAGTGTAAACAGATTAAAGTCCTAGACATTTATAGTTTTACACAATGAGATTTAAGAACTAGCCAATAGCAATAGTTGTATAACTTACAAACAAAATCAAGGACAAAGCTGCAGGAAAAATGTAGTGACAAGAGTAAAAACAATGACATTGTGTATTCTTACAAAGTTGCGTCTGATGTAATCTGTTATGCATTGTGCGTGTATGATAGCATTTAATTGATCACATTTCATACAGTGTCTTCCATAGCACATGAGATCTCATAGACAGTATCATAAAAATACAATTTCTATATATCATAGTGTGGTCACTACTCTAAGGGTTAGACTTCAAAGTCAAAGAGGTTTTAACATCACATTTCAAACAGAATTTGCATCAAGGTGGCTGAATGCAAGCCCCTCAGCTCAGTGCCTGGTCCACTTGCAGCTGCACACCTGTGCAGTTCACCCTTGTCCAGTTTTCAGGAGATGAGGCAATCCTCCCCACCCAGATGAGGCCCTAGTCTCTCTGTCCACAGAGAATACTGCTTAAAAAAAACCCTTTATTATTTTTTTTAAACTTCCATCTTTAACACTAGCAGGAGTCCAAAACAGGTGACATCCATGAATAGTTTGTGTAACAAAGTTAAACTATATACATTGAGCAAAGGAAAGGAGGTTTTTTTTGTTTTGTTTTGTTTTGTATCAACCTTTTCCTATGGTACACACACATTCTGATTAGGAAAACTAAACACATCTTTTCCTCAGTTTAGGACGAAGAAATAAGCTTATGACCAACTTCATAAACTGCCTTTAAGGAGTAAACAAAATTTTAAGTGGGTATCACCGTATTTACTGGTGAACTGGCTGCATGATCACCTTGGCTCCTTGAAGTCTGGCTGTCAGAGCTAACAAGACCAAGCCCATGAGCCCACAGGGAACTCAATGGCTATGACATCAAAGAGGAGGGCAGACACTACACAACAATAAGAGCTAATGCTCCTACCCTCTTTGAGTCCATGTAGAAAATTACTCTCATTCAAACTAAGTGGAAGTCAAACAAATAAAAAGTCAGAATGAAGAATAAAGCTATTTTCTTTTCACATAGAGGAGGGACTCCTACAGCTCCATTTAAAGTGAATTCTGTGCTGAGTCCCTGCTCCTTCAGAAGGGTAAACTGAAGGTCAATTATTGCTAGCAAAGCCCCAAGTGGTCTCTTTCCCACCTTGAAGATGTTTCACACATAAAGGCTACTGGTTTGGCTTGAAGCCCTCTGAGGGAGTAGTATCCAGCTGGAGGCTGTCACTCAAGGCCTATCCCCTAACGAGCCACCCTGTGCCTGGTATCCTTCAATTTCTATCACCTCACTACTTCCAAGAGCACCAGAGGCTCCCACACATGGAGTAGAGCAGAATGTTATGTGGCCCCATGGGAGGGAAGAGGTACCATGCTTTGCCAGCTAAACCCTACAGAGAAGTCAAAACCCCAACTGGCCAGAAGAGCAACTTTGGAAATCACTACTGAAGGGGTGTGAGAAAACCAGGGCAGTCCAAGGACGGGTGGGCCAACACCTCTGAAATAGGTGACAGTAACTTGGGCAAAAGCACAGAAGTGAGCAGCTGATAAGGTCACTGTTACTGCCACCACCTCCTGCTATCTGTGCTTGGGCAGACATTAGGCAGTGGGAACTGAAATATCTGAGGGCTGGAGGTGGACAATACAGGACAGATCTTTTCAGCAAAGAAAGAAGAAACTCAGACATCTGTCTCCCATGGACCTTGAATATACTGTGCCAGACAAAACTCTGGGAGCATGGGTAGGGTTCCTGAGAACAGCTGGTGAACAGAGGTGGGGTGGGATGGATACTGCTCCATAAATGATACTGAGCTGAGGAGACTAGTAGTGCTCCATCTCCCGGATTGCTGAAGAGCAGGTGATGAATGGGCTTTATTGCACTTTTCTCATTCTTAGGAAACAGGGGTGCCCTGCAGAGGGTCTCTTGATTTGCAGAAAATACTGCACATCAATGCTAAGGTGCAGACAGAATCACACATCACCTCTGACTCTCAAGGGAAGAAAAAATAAAGCCCAGTATCTGGGCTTCGCAGGGGCAGCTCCTGCACTGGGACCCTTGGACCAGGTGAACTGCGTATGGCCAGGTCACTGTGTGGCAGGCAGAATAATTAGCTGGCAAATTCCTGGGAAGGTCCTACACTCACAAGAGCTGGGGCACTTTCCCAAAAGGGAAACTTCTTGGCAAACATGCCAGCTCCATAAACAGGCTGGAGCCACAATGCTCAGTTCCACTAGGTCTGACGCATTTTTTCTCCTACTCTGGGAGACCACCCAGGAGCAGAGGAAGCTGAGCTGGCTCGGGAGGACCCCTCATCAAATTGGAGATAACAAAAGGATCTAAGGGGTTTGGAAACAAAATAGCAGTTTACACATCAGATGTTGGTTTTCAAAGTCTTCTTGAGCTCAGGAAACTGGAGGCAGATACAATGTGGAGAGGCCAGCCCAGCTCTTTGTCCATTGGTCTCTCCTGAGCAGTCCTGAACATTTCATAGATAAATGGGGTGGTATCGTTTATGGCTGATCTTTTTCCTACAAGTTGGGCAAGTGTTAGCATTCTTAAGGGAATCACGGAGGCACTGGCTACAGAAGACGTGGCCACATTCTGTAGAAACAATGAGGCGCCCATTCTGCACAATCTCAGAGTATCCATCCATGCAGATTGGACAACTGACAGTACCAGAGGGCCTGAGTCCTGTAGCTCCTTCATCCTTGGTGCTTCGAGGAGTGCGGGTGGTCACGTACACATCCAGTTCCTCGTCATCACTGCTCACCACACAGCTGTCAGCATGGTCTTGGCGAGGCCTCCTTGCATTCCTCCTTGGCTGCCTCCTCTCTTCAACAATCACAACAGAGTCATTGTGAGTCAGGTCCACAACCACAGGCTCTAAAGATTCACATGTGAGGTCCACGATTTCATCTCCAGCAGTTTCCACAAATTCAATGGGTTCTGCTTCCAAGGAAATCTCGGGAGTTGAGGTTGTTTCCCGAGTTTGCTTCTGGGTTTGTCTGGAATTTACTGCTCCATCATGCCGCTTTCTTTGAGGATTTCTTGTACTCATTGTGCCTTCTGGCTCCAATCCACGGAAAAGGAAGTGATCTACACCAAGTTACAGGGAAGTAAAATACTCTCAATCTCTCATGCCCACTCAATATTCATATTTCAGCTTACAAAGAATCTGGAGCCAACTAGATGTCCAGTATTTCCAAGTTCGCTTTAAAATGGCTTCTTTCCGGTCGGCCTACGCCCGCGCTCGAGCTTCCACTTCCCGCGATAGTTCCGCACTCCTCTTGGGAGAACTCAGGGGAGAGCCAGGATTTGATGATTTCCCTTCGGAGGTGGTCACTGGTGGCCTGGCTCTGAGTTACCGGTCACTGCCAGCACTACCCGCTAGTCTGGTCAGCCATTCCGTGCCCTTCTCCGTTTCTGCGGCTTTGGATGAGGCCTTTTCCTCAGAGGGTCCCGGCTCTCTCCTGACCCGCCGGAAACAGGCTCGGATCCGCATGCCTGGCCCTGGGTCCCGTTTATTATTTTTTAAATATTTCTTTTATTTATTTATATATATTTTTTGGTCTTTTTGAGACAGGGTCTCTCTGTGGCCCCAGGTGTCCTGGAACTCATTCTGTAGACTAGGCTGGCCTTGAACTCACAGAGATCCGCCTGCCTCTGCCTCCTGCGTGCTGGGATTAAAAGCGTGCGCCACCACGCTCAGCTCATTTTATTTTTATTTATGTTTGTTTCTGGATGTGTATATTTATTTCTGATGTATTCCTGAGTACAGAGGCCAGAAGCAGGGTCAACTCAGTTATAAGCAGTGCAAGATGCCCAATTTGGCTGCTGGGGACTGAACTTGAGTGCTAAGATTGGGCCATCTCTCCAGCCCATGGGCAGAATGCTTCTTGGTCACAGAGAGGAATGGGTCACAGGCTAGATCCAGAGTGGGGCCCTCCCGGTCTGGCAACTTCATTGTATGTTTTATGGCAAAGTCAAGCTGTGAACGCCACCTTCAGGTGGTGGTGACTTCACGAAGTGTTGATCTTCAGCAACTGGTGACCCACAGGACGTGCTGAACTTCAGGAGCTGTTGACCTTCAGGAGGTGGTGACCTTCAAGAAATGGTGACCTTGAGGTGTTGACCTTCAGGAGGTGGTGGCCTTAAAGAGATGGTGACTTTCAGAAAGTGGTGACCTTCAGGAACTGGGGACCCTCTGCATGTGCTGATCTTCAAGGGATGGTGACCTTCAGGAGGTCTTGACTTCAGGACGGAGATGCTGATCTCTGAGAAGCAACAAATGAAAATGCCTGGATTGGCAGGAATCCTTGACCCCTTTCTTTTAAGTCAACCAAATAGCTTGTTAGACACCCTGTGCAATGAGATGGGCTTGTTCTCTTAACTCTATGCATATTGGTAGATTTTCCCATGGGCAGTTGAACTTTATGTACTATTAGAGACAGATGTCCCGAATGGACAGCTAGCCAGGGACTGCCTGTAACATCTGTTGTCCCAACATATCTCAGCAGGGTGTGGTCAGAGGATGCCAAATCCCAACCTGGGATTGTTTCTTGCTGCTGCTTCTATGGGGTGTTCTGATCCTTCCTATGGGGTGTTCTGACCCTTCCTATGGGGTGTTCTGACCTTCTTATGGAGTGTACTGACCCTTCCTATAGGGTGTTCTGACCCTTCCTATGGGGTGTTCTGACCCTTCCTATGGGGTGTTCTGACCCTTCCTATGGGGTGTTCTGAACCTTCCTATGGGGTGTTCTGACCCTTCCTATGTGGGGTTCTGACCCTTCCTATGGGGTGTTCTGACCTTCCTATGGGCTGTTCTGACCTTCCTATGGGCTGTTCTGTCCCTTCCTATGGGGTGTTCTGAACCTTCCTATGGGGTGTTCTGACCTTCCTATGGGCTGTTCTGTCCCTTCCTATGGGGTGTTCTGATCCTTCCTATGGGGTGTTCTGACCCTTCCTATGGGGTGTTCTGAACCTTCCTATGGGGTGTTCTGACCTTCCTATGGGCTGTTCTGTCCCTTCCTATGGGGTGTTTTGAACCTTCCTATGGGGTGTTCTGACCTTCCTATGGGCTGTTCTGTCCCTTCCTATGGGGTGTTCTGATCCTTCCTATGGGGTGTTCTGAACCTTCCTATGGGGTGTTCTGAATCTTCCTATGGGGTGTTCTGAACCTTCCTATGGGGTGTTCTGACCCTTCCTATGGGGTGTTCTGAACCTTCCTATAGGGTGTTCTGTCCCTTCCTATGGGGTGTTCTGAACCTTCCTAT
>VZQC01003291.1:572774-585440 GCA_009823505.1 Rhizomys pruinosus
GCAGTTTGCCCTGTATTGTATAAGAAAGCAGGTTGAGCATGGGCCAGGCGAGCAAGCCAGTAAGCAGCATTCCTCCATGCCCTGTGCTTCAGCTCCTGCCTCCACGTTCCTGCCCTGATTTCCTGCCTTGGGCTCCCTCACTGATGAACTGTAACTCAGGAGATGTAAGATGAATAAACCCTTTCCTCCCCACGTTGGTTTTGGTCAGAGTGTTTTGTCATACTGATTGAAAGCAAAATAGAACACGTCTGTATTTTCATCTTCTCTGGTTGATGCATATGTTTTATAAATTGGAGTTTTATATGTTTTATAAATTTTATAAGTTGGAGTTCTGTGGGCAAGTTCACCCCCCTCTTATTGTGTAGTTTCCCTCTTTGGACATGAATTAGTTTCCTTTTGGTAAATTACAATTTATGTGAAATTAATATGGCTTTCTTCTAATAAGTGCTAGTGTGATGCAACTTTCTCTCCACTGGTGTTATCTTACGGCTTTTTGTATATTTAAAGTATGTGCACCAGAAATGGTTACTATAGTGAAGCAGATTAGCCCCTACTGCCTTTCAGGTGTGTGTGTAGTTAAAGTACCTGTTACAGTCTGCTTTCTTATTATTTATTCTTTCTGTTAGTATGTTCGTACCTTTCAAGAACAGCATGGCTGTCATGCTGTGAGACAAATATCTTCTGTATTTGTTCTTTGCTCTCTGACCTCCCTTCTGCTGTATCTGAGCTAAACTCAGCACTGTGTGCTTAGACTTTATCTTCTAGAAAGAAGTATTCAGATCTTTCAAAATGGTTTCCTGGCTGATCCAGGCCTGGTTCAAGGGAGTGTTTGCTAACGTAAATCTCCTTTAGCTTAGGCATACTGCTCCCAGAATGGTGTGTTTGTGTGTGTGTGTGTGTGTGTGTGTGTGTGTGTGTGTGTGCGCGCGCGCGCGCGCGCACGCTCACGGTGGTCAAGTTCTCTCTCAGCTCTTGTGATTGTGTGGATGAGCTGTGACAGGCTCTCACAGCTGGGCTGGGACTGAACTCTGGATCTGAAAGATCGGGGTCTCTGTGACAGACTTCTATATGCTTGCTCAGTGAGATCCCCCTTTTAGATAAATTATGAGGAAGAAGAGTAAAGTGTGTTATTCTTTCTCTGGCGTTGCTCCTTGTGTGCCCTGCCCTCTTTCACTTCCCTTTCCCCTGAAGACCCCCATAGTGTGGGCCTGGGGACAGGAAGCTCCTGGTTTTGTTTCAGCTTTTTCTGTCCTTCTCTGCACATCGTGAGCTTGCAGCACACAGAGCACTCTGCTGAGGGTCTTCACCACCTTCAACATCTCACGCTGTTCTCTTAGTGGCAATGTTGACAGAACTGTTTAATCCACAGTGTTCCTGGATGGTTAGGTGACCCCCCTCCCCTTCCCCCCATTCTTTCTCTTCCCTCCCCTCCCTGTTCTCCTCTTTTTCCTCTTCCTCTTCCTTCTACCCCCTTCTTCTCCTCCTCTCTTCTTGTCTTCTCTCTCCTCTTAATCCTCCTTCCCGTTCATCTCCTCCTCTCTCCTCCTCCTTTTCCTCCTCCTCCTCTTCCTCCTCCTCTTTCTCCTCTTCCTTTCATTATTCATTATTCACCTCCCTTCTCTTCCAGTTCTTCTATGTCTCTGCAAGGATTTCTGTCTTCAGTTTTGTGTTGTTTGTTCCCTTTATTTTTAGTATTTACCCTGCATTGTAGTTCAGGGATTTTGAATTTTGTTTGCACATTTTTTTGTTTATTTTTAATGTCCATTTTTACTGAGTTTTTCTGTGCATTTCATACAATGCATCTTAATCATATTTAGACCCCGCCCCTGGCTGTATGCTCCATAGCCCTTTCAGGTGAATTTGCACTTTTACAAATGGAGCCCTAATGGATGGGGTCTTGTCTTTAGGGTGGATGTCCTTCCTGGTGGCCTAGAACACAGCACCAGGTTTCTCCTTAACTGGCGCTCAACTCTTGAATAGTTACAGCTGCTTTCAAACCTTTCTGTGAGGTCAACTTTCCCACAGTGTTTCCTCATCGAACCGCAGGTTGTTCATAGTTCTCCACCCCACTGGCTGCTCCCACTGGCTGTGGATGAGAATAGAAAGCACTGAGCAGTGACCACACCACAGCCGCTTTTCTGACAGGGTGCTTCTTGATGGAGACTGGCCAGTTTCTGGTAGAGCACCCTTCCATGATCTACAGTCTAGGCAGTTCCAATTACAGCTCCCTTCCATGATCTACAGTCTAGGCAGTTCCTGGTACAGCTCCCTTCCATGATCTGTAGTCTAGGCAGTTCCTGGTACAGCTCCCTTCTATGATCTACAGTCTAGGCAGTTCCTGGTACAGCTCCCTTCCATGATCTATAGTCTAGGCAGTTCCTGGTACAGCTCCCTTCCATGATCTATAGTCTAGGCAGTTCCTGGTACAGCTCCCTTCCATGATCTACAGTCTAGGCAGTTCCTGGTACAGCTCCCTTCCATGATCTGTAGTCTAGGCAGTTCCTGGTACAGCTCCCTTCCATGATCTACAGTCTAGGCAGTTCCTGGTACAGCTCCCTTCCATGATCTATAGTCTAGGCAGTTCCTGGTACAGCTCCCTTCTATGATCTACAGTCTAGGCAGTTCCTGGTACAGCTCCCTTCCATGATCTACAGTCTAGGCAGTTCCTGGTACAGCTCCCTTCCGTGATCTGTAGTCTAGGCAGTTCCTGGTACAGCTCCCTTCCATGATCTGTAGTCTAGGCAGTTCCTGGTACAGCTCCCTTCCATGATCTACAGTCTAGGCAGTTCCTGGTACAGCTCCCTTCCATGATCTGTAGTCTAGGCAGTTCCTGGTACAGCTCCCTTCCATGATCTACAGTCTAGGCAGTTCCTGGTACAGCTCCCTTCCATGATCTACAGTCTAGGCAGTTCCTGGTACAGCACCCTTCCATGATCTGTAGTCTAGGCAGTTCCTGGTACAGCTCCCTTCTATGATCTACAGTCTAGGCAGTTCCTGGTACAGCTCCCTTCCATGATCTACAGTCTAGGCAGTTCCTGGTACAGCTCCCTTCTATGATCTACAGTCTAGGCGGTCCCTGGTACAGCTCCCTTCCATGATCTACAGTCTAGGCAGTCCCTGGTACAGCTCTCTTCCATGACCTGGTCTACCTATTTCCCAGTACAACCCTTGTTCCCTGTGAACCCTTCTGAGTGGGGCCTCCCACCGTGCATTTATTTTAGCCTCCTGCTTTTCCACCTCCCCCCAGGATGGTCCCTGGAGCTCTGCTTACAGTATTTAGGGCTTTTCTAGCCCAAAGTTCAAACCCTTCCACATCTATCCCTCAAATCAGTTCTGAAGGCCTCTAGACCACTTGGCCAGGGTCATCATAACCATGGCCCCTCCTCCTTCATACCTATTTTCTGTATTAGGTGCTTGTTTTCATTGTGGTGACAGGACACTGAGATAAGCTCAAGGATATTGTCCACCTGTCTGGGATGGCGTGGAGCACAAGCAGAAAGTGGCTGGTCACAGTGCATCTGGAATCAGGGATTGAGAAATGAAGAATTCTGCTCTACCCCTCCTTTCTCTTCAGCATGAGACCCCAAATCACAGAACATTCACGTGTAAGGAGGGTCTTCTCATCTCAACCAACCCAATCTAAAACCCCTTCATTAGTAGTTTGAATGAGAATGTCCCCCATAGGCTCCAATTTGGACATCTTGTCCCCAGTGAGTGGTACCATTTTGGAAGGTTTTAGGAGGTGCAGGCTTGCTGGAGTTCTGAAGCCTTGTTGGATCTCCAGTCACTCTCTGCATCCTGCGCCTGCTTCAAGATATAAGTACTCCTTCTGCTCTGGCCAAGTTTCCTGCCATGGCTTCCCCTGCCGTGATGGACTTTTACCCCTGCAGCCATAAGCCCAAGTGAACTCTTCCTTCTGGACTTTGCCTCTGTCCTGGCGTTTTATCATTGCAACAGAGAAGTAATTAATGTGCTTTCATATGCATGCCCACAAATTTTATTTCCTAGGTGATTCCAAATTCAGACAAGGTGACAAGCCTTGGAGCCATGCACTGAGTGAGAAAGACAAGGGCGACTGGGAGCTTCGCTTCTGTCCGGATCCTGGGCCCCTTCTCAGGAGTCATGTACTGCATGCAGATAAACAATGGGCAAGTGGGGGATTGATTTGCCCAAATCTGGTGGTGTCCTCCAGGTTTGACTATGGTCATTGGCTACGGTTTACTAGGCTCAGGCTACATCACAAACAAGTGCTTGAGTAGAGGCTTTGGGCTTTGGTATGGCTACAACTGGCTTCACACAATCACCTTAAGCATTAAATCAGCAGCCAGGGTGACAGCTCCTTTGAGTCCACCATGACAGTCCACACTGTGCAGTGACTGGGTGGGGCTGAGGTGTGAGAGACTGACAAGGCCAGCTGGAATGAAGGGAGGAGGATGGAGGAGGCCTGCGGCTCGGGCCTGGGCTTGCATAGGCAGCAGTATCAGGGACTCGTCCTCACTGAATCCCGTGTTCCCAAAGCTCAGCTCAGTCTCTAGCCACGGGAGCCCCATGAAGTACCAGGGCCCAGGCAGGGGCCTCTACTCTTAGGCTGAGAATGCATGGAGCTGATGGGTGAGTGTGGACAGAGCCTTGATGGATTATTATGAAGGAAGCTAAAGGCTGAGCAGCAGCAGCTTCTTAGGATTTGTGGTGTGTGGTGCTCACATGTACATGTTCATGTATGTGAATATGTGCATGCTTAGCAGTTCCCGGGCTCCGCACTGAGCCTGGTGCCCTCCCTCAACAGCACTTACTTGTTCCTGAATGCGAACAAGTATTCTTCCTGTATGTGGTGTTCCCATGTACATGTGTAATGCCCAAGTCGCAGGGGTCCCACAGACCACCAGGAGACACAACTCCGATGCAAGCACAAAGAGAGTTTATTTCAAGCTCGAGCTTGGACCACCACCCTCCTGACGTAGCAGGCTGGGAGAAGTGGTTTCTCAATCCCTCGGATGCATCTAGTGGACTTTTGCCTGGAAAAGTTGAATGCTTAACCCTTGTCCAGAGTAGAAGTCTGGAATTAACTCTATCTCCTCACATGTTCATGTATCTGAATGTGCATGTGGTCATCTGGCTGCACATGTCACCTGGAAGACAGAAGACAAATTCAGGTGTCACCGCTCAGGAATTGTCCATCTTAAAAATAAAATTTCGAATGAGTCTGGGGAGATGCTCTGCATAAGAGCACTGGCTTCTCTTGCAGATGACCCAGGGTTGGTNATATAGGTTCTGGGAATTGAACCCCAGTTATCTGAAAGAGCAGCAAGTGATCTTAACCACTGAGCTATCTCTCCAGTCCTGAGTCTCAGTATTTGTGTACCCCCAAATAATTGGCTATTTATTTATTTATTTATTTTAATCATTAGAATTTTTTAAATTTTATTTTAAGTTGAACTTCAGAGTACACAGCATCAAAGTAACATAAATAAAACTTGTGATACCAAAAAAGCATTAAAATACAGTGATACTTTAACATGGAAATTCCATTTTTTCTTCAACTTGTATTGCTTCAATATACACACACACATAAATATATACATATATAAATACATACATACACATATCACCTGAGTTGGAGGATTTTCTTTCTTTCTTTCTCTTTCTTTCTTTCTTTCTTTCTTTTTACCAAAAGATGTCATGTTTTCCCCAAGGAAGTGCTTGACATTTCCTCCCTGGCAACCCAAACAACCATCAATCCTGCCCCTGTGATCCACACTGGGGTCCTTCCCCCTCATGGTCACCCAAATGAGGTCCAAAAAGCGTGTGTCCTGTCTTGATCTTCCTGTACTGGTCTCCATGACACAGCCTGGGTAGTCCAACAACGGCAGTCTACACTCTGAAGAGGCTGAAATCCCAGTAGCCACTCAGTCCATAAGCTGGATATCTTAGTAGTCCCCATCTGACATTGAAGGTTTGAAGGATTCTGAAGTTTTATATCTGAAGTACAATTTCTCAGGCCTTGCTGATTATTTATTTCTGGTTGTACTTTCCTTTTGGATGCTTAAGGGCACACAGTCAGCCCAGATTAACCAAGGTTACTATTTTCTCGAGTTCAGTTGAGGATCTGGTCCTCAAGGGTCACTCGGTTTTTTTTGGGGGGAGCCCCTGGCTCCTTTTGGCTTTTCAATCACCAGTTCCATCCACTCGAGGACAAAGTTAGGTCTTACTAGACCAGGCTTCTATTTTTGAAGCATGAGCAGACTTTCCTTTTTATAGGCTGGACACTGGCTGAAGTCCCTTTAGTGGATCTCCAAGACCTCCCTGCACAGGAAGACTTGTGACTCACATTTGTAGGACATTTCAAGAGATGCCTCCATGCATAGTCCCTTGGGACTTAATTGACCTCTGAGGGCAAGGAACAAAGTTATCCTTTAGGTCCCTTGGCCAAATTGGTATGGGCATTAAGTATGGTCATTAAGCACCTAGAAAGGCTACGTGCGTAACACCAGCCTGATACATCACACCTATACTAAAATTGTATTTTCTGAAAACAAACTGTGTGATATTTTCATATCATATTTCTTGATTCACCTTTTTCCATTTTAACTTTATGTTACTCTAAAATATGTATACCTGCCCACCATTGTATCCCCAAAATCCATAGTCTGAAAGTAAATGTAGGTTAGTTCTAGAACCTGTCTAAGGATTCACAATATAAGAGCACAGTTGTGTTCAGATCATGAGGAATATAACATTAATGTTGTTCAGTTTGCCTTACAACTAGGTACTCGGTAGTAGCATCCACAGATGAGGGATACCATTCATCTTTTGTTTTTCTGGGACTGTGTTACTTCCCTTAACATAATATATTCTAGTTCCATCTGTTTACCTGCAAATTTCACCATATCATCTTTCTTTACTGCTCCATAGAACTCCATTGTGTAGATGTACCACATTTTCTCTATCCACTTGTCAGCTGAGGGGCACTTGGGTTGGTTCCAGCTCTTCACTATTGTGAAGAGAGCTGCAATAAACATGGCTGTACATGTATCTTTGTGGTAGGATGAGTCTTGTGGGTATATACCCAGAAGTGGTATGGCTGGGTCAGGTGGTAAGCTCTTTTTGAGTCTTTTAAGGGTTCTCCACACTGCTTTCCATAGTGGTTGTATGAGTTTACATTCCCACCAGCAGTGGATGAGTGTTCCCCTTTCCCCACAACCTCTCCAGCATTTGTTATGATTTGTTTTCTTGATCCTAGCCAACCTTATCGGAGTGAGATGATATCTTAAAGTGGTTTTAATTTGCATTTCCTTAATTATTAGCGATGTTGAACACTTTTTACGATGTTTCTCTGCCATCTCTAATTCCTCACTTGAATAGTTCTCTGTTCAGCTCTTTGCTCCATCTTTTGAGTGAGTCATTTGTTGTCTTACTTGTTTGTTTTTTGAGTAGTTTATATATTCTGGAAGTTAGTGCTCTGTCAGATGTATCAGCAGTGAAGGTTTCCTCCCACTCTGGGTTTTCTCTTCATTTCCCTGATTGTTTCTTTTGTTGTACAGAAGCTTTTGAGTTTTATAATGTCCCACTTGTCAATTGTCTTTATTTCCTGTGCAGCTGCTGTCTGATTTAGAAAGTCTTTTCCTACACCTATATCTTTCAGGTTGCTGCCAACTTTTTCTTCTATTACCTTCAGAGTTTGGGGGTTTGCATTGAGGTCTTTGATCCATTTGGAGTTGATTTTTGTGCAGGGTGAGAGGTAGGGGTTTAATTTTATTCTTCTACTAGTGGTGATCCAGTTTTGCCAACACCATTTGCTGAAGATACTGTCTTTCCTCCATTGAAAAAGAAAGAACAATATGGGAAAAGCACAGAATAATTCCGTACTAAAGTCTACTGAAACCCATGGAGAATTCCCACAATGGGACCTCCCTGGAGCTAGCCCAGGACACAGATCGTAAAAAAAATCACAGATATATTCAAAGAAATCATAGAACTAAGGGGAGAGAATGAAAAACTCAGAAAAGACCTAAAGGGAAAGAATGACAAACTTCAGAAGGAAGAGGAAACACTGAAAAGATCCCATGCTGAAATGAAAAAGGAAACCAACCAGCGAAGCAGGAGCTACAAGAAGAGATTGAGAAGCTACAAAAGGAAGTAGAAATAGTAAAGAAAACACAAGACAAAATGAAAAAGGAAATTGAACACTCATCCAGTCAAGAGGAAAGAATGGGAAAAATCCACCCCAGCTGGTATTGCAGGTTCACTCCACTGAGCCTAGCTTTCAGTATAGTTTCTGAGGATTAAACATGGTTCCTTGTGTTTGCAAGGCAGGCTTTTTTTTTTTTAATTAATTTTTATTGATGCTTTGTGCATTTCATACATCATCTTCCAATTCAGATCAGGCATATTTCCCTTTCCCTTCCCCCCCAACCCCACCCCATCCCAGATCATGTATTCTGCCATGACTGTCTTGCATCTTTCTGTTTTTTTTTTTTTTCATTTTTTAGCTATAAGTGATAATCCATGAGTACAGGCCAAGCACTTCGTGCAAACCAATTTGGAGGCTGTTGTGCTCAAACCCCACAGCCCCACCATCCAATGGGGGTGACGGTTGTTTTGTTCAATCATTGATCAAATGAGTGTCCAGACTAATCGCTGTAGTTTGCAACCATTCAACCCAATCGCAGCCTTTACATTCTACCACTCCGCCTCTTCCGCAGATTGTTCCCTAGGCGTAGAAAAGGGGCACAGGTGATGAGAAAGTAAAAACATCCCCTCTCTCTAGAGCTGTTGACTTGGACTCTGTTCAATTCTGCCTGTTTCCTTTAATGGGCTGACGAGTTTGTCCAGGAGCAACCTTTTGATCTAATACTGATGAGCACAAGCAATTAGATAATATAGGTATTAAGCAGCACTAATGATTATAGTAGGTTACTTTGCATAGACACATATGTTTTGGGAGGGTATGTTCATCCATGAATTACATTTCCTCCCCCCTGTTAAATAGGACAGGTTCTTACTTTGGCTGATACATCTCCTAACCTGTAGAGGATGTAACTTGTGCATCAGCCATGGGTTATTCATTCTTCCAAGGGAGAGAGCTAATAGCCAATTAGATGTGGGATATACAAGCACATGGCTGCCTCTGCTGCACAGTATTTCCAGGCAGGTGAGGTATAGCGGGTGCTGACGGTGGAGTCTTGATTGACTCAAGGAAGACCTGTATTTGCTTCATTGGTTTAGCAGCCTTTGGCAACACTCTCTGGATTTCCAGAGACCATGTTTAGCACTTCATGTGGCGGTCTCAATAAAAATCCCGCCCCTGTTAACGTTAGGTCTTTGGCAGCAGGGTCGTATCGCCTCTCCTCCGGCAGGTATCCCACCCAACTTAGGGGCAAGGAGCTCCTTACCTTTTGTGGCGGCTTGGATCCACTGGCCAACTCCCTCTGGTAGAACAATCCATGGCTGATGTCAGAGCTCCGGCATTAATATACTTTGCCTAAGGGCATAGCCCAGGAACTTTATGATTAGATTTGGTTCTGAACAGAGAATGATCCTTTTCACAGTTCATTTCAGCCACCTCATATTTGACAGGGGCCAAGAAGGACACAATGGGGCAAAGACAGCATCTTCAGCAAGTGGGTGATGGCAAAACAAGGAGCACCAGCTTATAGGAAGAAGGAAATTAAACCCATACCTCTAACCCTGTACATAGGTCAACTCCAGATGGACCCAAGACCTCAACGTGAAACCCCAAACTCTGGAGGAAATAAAAGAGCTCGGCAGCGAGACGACAAGACATAGGTTGTAGGAAAAGACCTAAATCAACAGCAGCTTGCACAAGAAATAAGATCACAATTAACAAATGGTACCTCATAAAACTCAAAGCTCTGTACATCAAAGGAATCAATACAGGAAGTGAGGCGAAGACCCACATAGTGGGAGAAAACCTTCACAAGTGATACATCTGACACAAGCATTAATTTCCAGTATACAAGCTACTCAAAAAACAAGAAGAAAGAAAACAAATAATCACTCAAAAGATGGAGCAATATCTGATAGAGACTCACAGAGGAGGAATTAGAGAGATAGCCGAGAAACATCTTAAGAACTGTTTAACATCCTGAATAATTAAGGAAATGCAATTAAAACCACTTTGAGATATCACCTTACCCAATAAGACTGGCGAGGAGCAGGAAACAAGATACGCCAAAGCTGGAGAGGTTGCGGGAAGGGAAAAGACACTCCATCCATGTGCTGGTGGGAAATAAACTTGTACAGCCACTGATGGAAAGCAGTGTGGAGCGCCTTAGAGACTGCAAAAATGAGCCTTCCATTTGACCCAGTCAAACCACTCCTGGTATACTACCACAAGACACACGTCTATACTGCAATGATGACATGCACCGCTATGTTATTGCCGCTCTGTTCACTGCAAAAAGCTGGAAAACCCAGACCCAGTTTTGGGGGCCCCCCTACACTGACGAGTGGATAGGAGAAAAACTGTGGTACATCGTATACATGGAGGTCTATGCTAGGTGTAAAAAGAGGGACAACATCATTGAACTGTTGCAGTACATGTGATGGAGACTGGAGGACATTATGTTAGTGAAGTACAAACACAGTCCCGAAAAACAAACGACAATGGTGTCCCTCATATCAATGCTAGTACCAACAACCCAGGAATAAATATTTCTCATGGCAGAGGGATGCATATAAAAGAACAACAACAGAAGACGGGGCATCAGAAAATGGACTGAAATGGTGAATTGGAAAGGGCGGAGGGTGGGGAGGGACACGGGTGTATATCGATTAAGGCATATTTATGGACGTGAGTTCAGCAGTACCCAGTTTCGCCTGAGACACTGTCCACAGGACACATTGGTGTTTTAGAGGACTCAGATAAAAGTAAGTATGTGTATATCAAACAACATTGGTTTACAGTACTCTGATAAAAAAAACAAACGGAATGCACTAGAGTTAAATGTAGATATAAATTGCTGTGTCCACATTTGTTTTACACAAAAATCTGTAGAGCAATAAACTTCGGGATTGGCAACATACAATGTCTCTATAATTTCAAATTTCTCTGTTGTTAACAGTATCACCACTTGTAGCATTCTCTTTAAGAATTGATTAACAAAACGATAAAAATTAAGTTTGTTCCCAAGTTATCATATAGAGTCACCCAATACAACATGGGTGACATTTGATGAATCTGTGCCTTGATTCCACCCTAATAGTTATGTATAATTCAAACTGTCTTCTGGAGCACTCATGGGTTAAAAAAGGGGGTGTGATTACAGACAGACATGAAAACCTTTTTGTCAAAAACCTTACAATGTCAAATCTTAAAAAACTAACCACGGGAAAAGATTGTTTGTTCCACAGGACAAAATGTCACAACTTAACGTGCTGAAAAGAAAAATACAGCTTTGTATTGAGTAGGTATGTACCAAAAGTGGCAACTGAAAGGTCTGGCCCGTGAAATATAAGGAAGAAAAGCCTTAGATTGCCATAAACATACGAACATCTCTTCTTGGATCCTACATGTAACAACTATTTATATGCAGTCCTAATGAACTTACACTTACTAGTGCCACAAATGTTTTAATATGAGAGACTTTCTTGCACTACCCCCCCATAGAAACAAGGAGAATATGACGATGATGAGGCGTTCTCCAACTGTAAGTGGGAGGACAGAACTTTATAGAGGTTAATCTCTTATAAAACTGGTAAAAAAAATGCCTTCTTTAATTGGACTAATAGGCAGGAGGCTTTTTATTGACTAAACCAGCTCCTCAGCCCTCCAAAAATTAACATAATTTCTGAGTATATAGTCACATAGTCAGAAACCAAAAATATGGTAGTAATGATAGAGAGGCAAATAAAGAAAGATGGTGTGTGTGGAGAAGGAGGGGGCAGGTGCAGTGGCTGTGCAGGGCACAGGTCTGTGTGCTGGCTGTCTCTGCAGGTCTGATGTTGTCGCGTCTGCCTGGTGTCTTCATCTGGGTGCTGCTGCTGCAGGTCTGGGTGCTGGCTGTCTCTGCAGGTCTGGGTGCTGGATGTCTCTGCAGGTCTGGGTGCTGGATGTCTCTGCAGGTCTGCGTGCTGGATGTCTCTGCAGGTCTGTGTGCTGGCTGTCTCTGCAGGTCTGCGTCTGGCTGTCTCTGCAGGTCTGGTGCTGCTGTCTCTGCAGGTCTGGCGGCTGTCTGGGTCTGGTGCTGCTGTCTATGAGTCTGGGTGCTGGCTTCTCTGCAGGTCTGTCTGCTTGCTGTCTCTGCAGGTCTGGGCTGCTGTCTCTGCAGGTCTGGGTGCTGCTGTCTCTGCAGGTCTGGGTGCTGGCTGTCTCTGCAGGTCTGCATGCTGGCTGTCTCTGCAGGTTTACATGGTCTCTGCAGGTGTCTGGCTGTCCTGCGTCGGGTCTTGTCTCAGGTCTGGGTGCTGGCTGTCTCTGTAGGTCTGGGTGCTGGCTGTCTCTGCAGGTCTGGCTAGTGCTTGAGGTCTGGTGCTGGCTGCTCTAGGTCTGCAGGGCTACTCGCGTGTTGCTGTGTCTTGCAGTTTGTCTGGCTGTCGAGGTCTGTTGAGTCTTACGGTCTGTGGTCTGTCTGCGACTGGCTGCTTCGCAGGAGGCTGCTGTCTGATTGGGGCTGGCTGTCTCTGCAGGTCTATGTGCTGGCTGTC
>VZQC01003291.1:586072-663138 GCA_009823505.1 Rhizomys pruinosus
GGGTGCTGCTGTCTCTGCAGGTCTGGGTGCTGGCTGTCTCTGCAGGTCTGGGTGCTGGCTGTCTCTGCAGGTCTGTGCACTGGCTGTCTCTGCAGGTCTGGGTGCTGGCTGTCTCTGCAGGTCTGGATGCTGGCTGTCTCTGCAGGTCTGGGCACTGGCTGTCTCTGCAGGTCTGGGTACTGGCTGTCTCTGCAGGTCTGGATGCTGCTGTCTCTGCAGGTCTGTGCACTTGCTGTCTCTGCAGGTCTGGGTGCTACTGTCTCTGCAGGTCTGGGTACTGCTGTCTCTGCAGGTCTGGATGCTGCTGTCTCTGCAGGTCTGTGCACTTGCTGTCTCTGCAGGTTTGGGTACTGGCTGTCTCTGCATGTCTGGATGCTACTGTCTCTGCAGGTCTGTGTGCTGGCTGTCTCTGCAGGTCTGGGTGCTGCTGTCTCTGCAGGTCTGTGCACTCGCTGTCTCTGCAGGTCTGGGTACTGGCTGTCTCTGCATGTCTGGATGCTGCTGTCTCTGCAGGTCTGGATGCTGCTGTCTCTGCAGGTCTGGGTGCTGGCTGTCTCTCCCTTTCCTTAGCATTTAGCCTGCAGGGAGCTGCTGCCCAGAGAGGTTCTACTGGGGAACATTGCAATGTGCAACACTCCATTTCCAATCCTCCTGCTAGTGGGGCAAACAGAACCCCCCATTTCTTGCTCTAAGGCACAATTAAGTGTCGACAGGACCCCCTCTGAGAGTTCACCATGAACCCAAAACTGGGCTGGAGTGGAGCCCGCCGTGCCTTATTGAATATAAATTATCCCAACAGCTGATCCACTGCTGACACATCTGTCCTTCTTTTCCTCTAAGGAAGGAGTGTGGTTGGGTCTGGCACGGAGGTGCCTTCAGCTGTGTACGGGTCTGTTTGCATCCAAGTGGTCACTTTGCACTACAGATTACAGAAATCACAGCAAGCAAAAGCAGCCCCACTGCCCAATAGGAATGATGCTTTCTGTGTGCAAAACACCAATGTACTATTTCTTCAATAGAACCCATGAGCTAACCATGTGATCAGAAACCACTCCACTTCACAAAACTGGACTGCCGTCACACAGCCCATCGCAGTGCCCGGGCAGGGAGCATGCACTGCTGTCTCCCCCCAAACAAATATGGTGGACAGGAGGGGCATCAGGAAGTGTGGTAGAGGGAACAGGCCACCATTCCATAGAGGTAAGTGTACTGAACACTAGGTCAACGTTTCATAAAGGTAAGTGTACTGACCATTAGGCTACCCTTTTTGTAGAGGTAAGTACACTGGTGACTTCAAAGATGGCTGAGACTGGGGCTTTGGGCTGCACTGCCTCCCTTGGGACTGGCTTTGCCCCTCTGTGACTCTGTAGAGTAAAAGATTCTTCCCAGTAGCAGCAAAAGGAATGGGACCACCCACCAGAGGACTGCCTATAAGACACACGCAGGCAGTAGTGTTGCTGGAGAGAAATACCACAGAGGAAATGGGCCAACATTTCTGTGCAGCTCTGCTAACTGAGGCACTGGGGGATGCTGGGAAGTTCTCAACACTGGGGAGAGACATTCGAGGTTATTTTCCAAGTTTGTGACAGTAATGGCCTTAAAACACAGGGTTTTGACTGCTCTCTTCCTGAGCTTATGTCATAATATGATTATTTTAAGGTAGCAGCATTGGGGGCTGGAGACATAGCTCAGTGGTTAACAGCACTGCTCCCCTGCAGAGGACCTGGGTTCAGTTTCCAGAACTCATATCAGGTGGCTCACAACCATCTGTAACTCCAGCGCCAGGAGATCTGACCTGTTCTTCTGGCTTCCTCAGGCATTGCACAAAAGCGGTGCTCATACAGACTAGCAGGCAAGTGCGCACATGCACACACACATGTGCACACATGCACACACACGTGCACACATTCACGCACATGTGTAAATTTAAACATCACTGAGGCACTTCTTCATTTCACAGACCATGACTGTAAATTTGTATGATAATATATTACATCTTAGTGTTTATATCACTAACCTTATGCCATAATACATTATTTTAAAATAACATTATTGAGGTACTCAGTACCACAGATAAGAACTATAAATTTAAAAAATTAAACAGAAAATCATGTGGAATACCACAATGAAGCAAGTGACACTGGCATCTGGGGAAAGAGGCGATCTACTCACGTGAGGTGCACACAGCCCATGGCAACTTGGTCCTTGCAGGCAGTGACCTCTGTCCTTGTCCATAAGCTGTGTTCTGTGTCCCCCTTTCCATCTTGAAGAGCCATGTTCTCTCAGCAGGGTGGGATTGAAGGTGTATCTGTGTCCTTTTCGTGCTGAGGTCCCACAGGACATGACGTCATGACCTGGAGGTGGAGGTGAATGACAGACATGCAGGTGGGTGTTCAGGCCTTCCAATGCAGTGATGACAGTCTGCTGAGTGTCAACTTTGTGCCTGAGCAGAGTAACCTAGTAGTTATGTTATCTGCATGATTTCTTTTAAGTTTCATAAAGGCTCATGACATGACAAAGACAGCAGTGTCTTCCCTGAAGTGCAAAGGCCAAAGTGATCTCAACAGGCAGCTCTCTCTCGGCTGGAGCTGCTTAAGTGTGAGGGATGTGTTGGCCGTGGCAAATGTGGCTTCATCCTGTGTGGGGCAGTGGTGTCTGAGGTAGGCAGGGGAGTAGTGCTGATGCTCTGAGTCCTGTCCTCGCTTTCACAGTCCAGGGGCTCAGCCAGGGAGGGGCACCCCCTCAGGCCTCAGTGGGTCTTCCCACCTCAACTAGCATAAGATAATCCTCCACAGACAGGCTCAGAGGGCTACCTCCCAGGTGATTCTAGATTGTCAAGTTGACAACTAATTCCCACACCCCTTCAGCACAGACGCACGGGGCTAGTGGACACTCTGTCTTGTTTTAGCCGCTCTTCCCCAAGTCACATACAAGTCATCACACGAACTGGAGAATTCTTCAGGTCTGTGTGTCATGTCCAGATGTGGAACCCCCAAACCCCAGTAGCCTCTGGGGCCAAACTCTGCATTCTAAACCAGCTTGTGAGATGCTGGGAAGCCTAGTGCCACATACCACAGCCACCACACATGCACATGGTGCCACTCCCTGAAGAAGCAGTGACCCTTTTTCCTAACCTGTGCACTGACATGCCCCAGCTGACTTGGAGACCAGCTCAACTCTTTGGAGCTTCCAGGGGCTCCCTTGATGGTAGAAGGCAGTGGAGGTTTGGCTTCCCTGCCCCAGATTTCAGGTAGTTCCATGGAGTTTATGATTGTCAAGTGAGGGCAGAGGACACCATCCTGATCCAATCAACAGAAAGTATAATTTTCTTTGAGCACAAGGCGGTTCTGGGAAGATGGGCTGCTTCACTCTCTGTTCCCCTGGATGCCCCTGGAATCAGGTGATGTGATACAGGTGAGGTGAGGACAGGGTGAGAAAGGAGAGACGGAAGTCCCTTGATCGAGGTTGCAAAAAGGAAGAGGTGGCTGAATGCCAGGTGCCTTCACAAATAAGGGAACATGGCCTGCTTCCCATCCGTGGGCAGCTTGGAGGTGGGCCCCAGTGCCTTGCCAGCTGTGCTGCCACCTCTCCCTGCCGAGTCAGAGCCCTGGACACCCTCCTCACCCCCCACATGAGAGCAAGCTGTTGACATCTCCAACGTGGGCTACTTGGGGACAGTGAGATAATGAAAGCCCGCCTCCTTCTCTTCTGGCACCGCCATGAGGACGGCGACGGCAAAGGGAACAGATGGCCGGACGCCGGTTCGGGTCTGTTTCTGGGGCTGTTTACATTCTTAAGTGACTAATTTTGACATGTTCTACCACTAACGAAGCTCCCAGTGCGACCTGGGTGCTGTAACTGCTCCGTGCGATTGGCGGTGGAGCCCTGCGCTGTTTCTATTTGAGCAGCAGCGGTAGAGGAGAGGAGACCTCAGCTGGAAGGGAAATGAGCAGCACTTGTCAGAATGGATCGTGAGGAAGAACACCCTGGAAGGATCAGTCACGGCTGAACCATGGCCCCAGCCTTCTGCCCTTGGTCAACATGCCTGTGACCTCAAATTCTCAGTAAATATTAAGGACAGA
This sequence comes from Rhizomys pruinosus, assembly GCA_009823505.1. Lineage (NCBI taxonomy): Eukaryota > Metazoa > Chordata > Mammalia > Rodentia > Spalacidae > Rhizomys > Rhizomys pruinosus. Next base: position 590,155 of record VZQC01003291.1, read on the forward strand.
AGACAAAAATCAAGAGGCTTAACAAAAGCTGTAATGTCCTGTCAGCGGAACTGAGAGGGGTCTGCACTCCTCTGTGGTGGCTCTTTCTTGCACCAATGGAATCTCTTGTGCTCAGAGTCACTCTTGAAGATTGGAAACTAAGACCTTGTGGTGACTCAACAATGTCCCCAAGTTTTAGTACACCCCAGCTTTTCTGCTACAGAGAGTTCCGGTGAAGTTCGGGGTCAGCTCAACCCCCAGGCAAGCAGAGTGCACAGGCATGTGCACGTGTGTCTGGCAGATGGAAGGATATGCACACCTCCCAGCTGACGCAGGCAAGCGAACGAATGGAGCTTAGGACAGCTCTGGTCAGGAGTCAGGCTCCTCACATCCCTCCAGCCTTTCAAGCTCTGCATCAGCAGTGTGGAAATTAAGTCTCCAAAACACCACATTGAGACCCTGGCCCACCCAGTAGGACCCTGCTCACAGAGCACACTGCTCTGGACATTAGAGCATCAATGAATATGTAAACAGTAGGATAGAGGGGAGCACAGGTCCAGCAGGTCAGTGATTATTACTATTGCCACAAAACAGCAGGGTAGACGGGACCACAGGTCCAGCAGGTCAGTGATTGTTACTATTGCCACAAAACAGCATGGTAGACGGGACCACAGGTCCAGCAGGTCAGTGATTGTTATAATTGCCATAAAGCAGCAGGGTAGAGGGGACCACAGGTCCAGCAGGTCAGTGATTGTTACTATTGACATAAAGCCTTCAGGAGTCCAGCAGTGTAAGTAAACAAGCAAAACAAACCTCCAGACAATGGCAACTCCCCCAAACAAACAAGCAAACAAACCAAAACAAACCCGCTCACCATATTCCTCAGTTTTTGTCTTCAGGAGCATGACGCAGACAGGACAGAAAGAACATAAAACGATTATTTTATTCAAAGTTGAAGTTGAGGCAACATTGTCGGTCCACGTCCTTTTAACATGAGCAAGTGCGTTCTTGTGCCATGTGCATGTACATTTGTACTTTGATACTGCAGATTTAAGATTGATATCTACATGTTTTAATAGGAATAGTAATCTAATCCTTTTACTTCTCATCATTAATTAAAATGAATACATCCTTTTCTGTTTATAAAGTTTCATTTTAAAAATCAACGATTTATCATACCAAGTTTTAGGTATGCTTCATTTCATCCTGTTTTCTTTAGCTGTGTGCCAAGAATGGAAATCTAGTATTTCAGAGGATGAAATTAGGAAAAATCTTGGGATGGGGTTGGAGAGATGGCTAAGCAGGTAAGAGAACTGGCTGGTCTTCCACAGGACCTGAGTTCAGTTCCCAGCACCCACATGGTGGCTAACAACTCTCCATAATTCCATTCCAGTCTTCTGGCCTCCATGGGCATTGCATGCATAGGGGTACTTACATACATGCAGGCAACACACATACACATAAAATAAAAATAATTTTAAAAAAGACTAGTCATGGTGGCCCAGGCCTTTAATCCGGGAACTTGGGAGGCAGAGGCAGGCAGATCTCTGTGGGATGGAAGCCAGCCTGGTCTACTTATCAAGTTCCAGGCCAATCAGGGCTAAAGGGAAACCCTGTCTCAAACAAAACTAAACAAAACAAAACTGTACTTGGTAACAGAGAAAGCCCTGTCTGAGGATGGGCTACCACAGCCGTGCTGTACTTATCAAAGAACAGTGACTGGTGGTTTTTTGGCTAAGGAGTCACTGCGATGTTACTGATGGACAATCCCAGATGTGGAGTACTCCAGCCAATGTTCAGGTAATAAAAGGAAGACCCTAACCACTGCTGGAAAAAAGAAACAATCGGGCCTGACTTCTGATTATCTTTGCCTCACTTTGTACCTTGAAATGAGAAGAAGGAACCATGGACACTTCTCCATTCCCTCGGAGGCATGGAGACACACTTTCCCAGTAGAAACTGTTTCGTTTAGACAGGCTTGGATCTTAAGACTACTGGCTAACAATGTGGACTTCTAATTAGCCATGTGGCCCAGAGCCAGAGCCCGGTCTACAGAGTACATTCTTCATTGCTTTTTGTCTCTCCCGGCAAGTATGCAGGAGAGTATTCGACCATGAGCCAGGGGAAGCTGGGCCTCCCTCGGACCAGCTCAATTCTGCCCTCAAATCCCCCAGTACCTTGGGAAAACCATGCGGCAGGGACTGGGCTGTTATGCAAGTCCCTGACCTGTCTTCTCTGGATAGTAGATACCACCAAGGTGAGCACCACTTCTGAGCATCCCTCAGACCCTCCTGAGACTCAGAAAAGGAGATGCCTGAGGTTCCCGAGTTTTCATCAAAGTGTTAAAGGAGAGGTACAGGGAATATACCACGGTTCTGCGAAAGCTAAGTATGTCGTTATATACCATCCTGATCTGAGCTGCAGATGTCACTCGCAGTAACAAAACGAGGCTGTCAGAATCTGGCCCCAGCATGCAGCACACACCTGCTCCCCAAGCTCATGGGAAGAAAAAGCAAAGTTGTAGACAGAGCTACAATGACAACGAAGAGGGGTCTCAATGGGTGAATTAATGAAGGAGTGGAAAGGACGGAGCCAGCAGAGCAGAGTATCACATGATGGGACAAGAAGCCTATTCTGTATCACCCAGGCCAGAACCATAGTGTGAGTATGTACGGTCCCCCACAGGCTTGGGTGTCTTGGAACTCTTAGGAGGTGGAGCCAACTTGGAGGAAGTTGGTTGCCGGAGGGTAAATCTGGGAGCTCACGGTCAGCCCCGCTCTCTCTCTGCTTCCTGAGTCCCTCAGATGTGAACAGTCAGTCTCCTACTCCTGCCAGCTTAGTCCCAAGATGCTCTGCTGCTGCTGCTGCAGTGCCTTACGGCCATGATGGACTGTCCCATCACCAGGAGCCAAACTAAGTCCTTCCCCTAAGTAGCTTCTTTCAAGACTTCTGTCACACTGACAAGAAAAGTAGCTAATACAGACAAGATGTCAGCCTTGGAGTGACAGCTCATGGGACAGCCTCCTGAGAACAAGACATCACCCCTGTGGGTGAGCCTGGGCACAGCAGTCAAGACATAAGACCAGGGTGGCCAGAGGAGGCAGAGTATCTAGACAGACAAGCTCAGCCATGGTGTGTGTCTACCTCACACTCCACACACCTCATCTGGGGCTCTTGTGCTGACCATGAAGGTATAGGAAGCCCCTTTCCTTAGCATTTTAGGTAGCTATGAGTGATACTGTGCAAACCAAGAATTTGGATTAAGAGACAGGAAGAACCACACATTCAGATGAAATTTTAGGGTATGGACTGATGATGGGAATGTGTTTAACTGCAGTGTCAAACAAGGCCATCCTGCAGAACAGCAAGCAAAGGGTTTGCCTGTGATCTTGGCTGTTGAGGGAGCCTTCATTTGCTTTCCATCCCAATAACAAAATACTTGAGCCGATGCTTGATAGAGAAAAGAGACTTCTTTGATGATGGTCATAGATGCAGAAAACTTCAACTTTGCATGAAGAAGACAGTGGTCCACTCGTGAGGTCCTCGTGACCTAGTCCCCTCCCACCGGCGTGCCTGTCTTGAAGATCTCACGATCTCTGACACCATTCATTATACCAGGGGTCTAGTTTCAGCCACCAAACCTTCGGGGGACACCTCAGTCTGACCCATGACAGCAGGTACAGAAGAGGCTTGGAGAGGAGGAACTGAGGGAGCTCCCTGAGTAAACATCAGATTGAGGTCTGCTGGGATCTCACAGTCACCTAGGGGCACACCAATCTTGTGTGCTTGGTGCTGATGGGCACCAACGTTTGCATGATGTAGGCGGAAGGACAGAACGTGAGGTTAATGTTCCCCACAAGGAGTTACGAAAGCTATGACCAGTGGCCTTTTGGAACCCAGGGTGAAGGTGGACTGTTTCCGAGCATCTCACATGCACCATGACTCACACTCAAGCCCACACAGGCAGCATGGTTGGTGCTATGTAGATGAAGGACAGGCATGCTCTGACCAGCTCACAGTTACTGTGAGTAGTAGCATGTGGCTGAATGAACGGCTCTGGGTTCTAAGGTTTGAAGCTTGTCTGCCTGCTCCATGTGAGACTGGCTCCACCAAGCCAGAGGAAGCCAGTGTAGACTGAACAACTGGCTCCCCAGCAAGTCATTTCTCATAACCCCTAAAATGCTGACATTCAAGGGCTTCAAACAACAGCAGTGAAGTCACCTCACACCATGACACTGCAGTCACCTCACACCATGACACTGCAGTCACCTCACACCACAACACCGAAGTCACCTCACACCAGGGCACTGCAGTCACCTCACACCAGGACACTGCAGTCACCTCACACCAGGGGACTGCAGTCACCTCAAACCATGACACTGCAGTCAACTCATACCATGACACAGCAGTCACCTCACACCATGACATAGCAGTCACCTCACACCACGACACTGCAGTCAACCCACACCATGACACTGCAGTCAACTCACACCATGACACTGCAGTCACCTCACACCATGACATAGCAGTCACCTCACACCATGACACTGCAGTCAACTCACACCATGACACTGCAGTCAACTCACACCATGACACTGCAGTCACCTCACACCATGACACTGCAGTCACCTCACACCATGACACTGCAGTCACCTCACACCATGACACTGCAGTCACCTCACACCACGACACTGCAGTCACCTCACACCAGGGCACTGCAGTCACCTCACACCATGACACTGCAGTCACCTCACACCATGACACTGCAGTCACCTCACACCATGACACTGCAGTCACCTCACACCAGGACACTGCAGTCACCTCACACCATGACACTGCAGTCACCTCACACCATGACACTGCAGTCACCTCACACCATGACACTGCAGTCACCTCACACCATGACACTGCAGTCACCTCACACCATGACACTGCAGTCACCTCACACTATGACACTGCAGTCACCTCACACCAGGGCACTGCAGTCACCTCACACCATGACACTGCAGTCAACTCATACCATGACACAGCAGTCACCTCACACCATGACATAGCAGTCACCTCACATCACGACACTGCAGTCAACTCACACCATGACACTGCAGTCAACTCACACCATGACACTGCAGTCACCTCACACCATGACATAGCAGTCACCTCACACCATGACACTGCAGTCACCGCACACCAGGACACTGCAGTCACCTCACACCAAAACACTGCAGTCAACTCATACCATGACACAGTAGTCACCTCACACCATGACACTGCAGTCAACTCACACCACGACACTGCAGTCAACTCACACCATGACACTGCAGTCACCTCACACCAGGGTACTGCAGTCACCTCACACCACAACACTGCAGTCACCTCACACCAGGGCACTGCAGTCACCTCACACCAGGACACTGCAGTCACCTCATACCACGATGCTGCAGTCACCTCATACCATGACGCTGCAGTCCCCTCACACCAGGGCACTGCAGTCACCTCACACCAGGACACTGCAGTCACCTCACAGCATGACACTGCCATCACCTCACACCAGGACACTGCAGTCACCTCACACCAGGGCACTGCAGTCACCTCACACCAGGATACTGCAGTCACCTCACACCAGGGTACTGCAGTCACCTCACACCAGGATACTGCAATCACCTCACACCATGACACTGCAGTCACCTCACACCAGGACACTGCTATCACCTCACACCCTGACACTGCAGTCACCTCACACCAGGGCACTGCAGTCCCCTCACACCAGGGAACTTCAGTCACCTCACAGCGGGGCAGTGCAGTCACCTCACACCCGGGCAGTGCAGTCACCTCACACCAGGGCAGTGCAGTCACCTCACACCAGGGCACTGCAGTCACCTCACACCATGACACTGCAGTCAACTCATACCATGACACTGCAGTCACCTCATACCAGGGCACTGCAGTCACCTCACACCATGACACTGCAGTCACCTCACACCAGGGCAGTGCAGTCACCTCACACCAGGGCACTGCAGTCACCTCACACCACAGCATTATAGTCATCTAATGGTGGCTTCCTTTACTGTTCTAACAAAATTTCAGAGATCATCTGCCTGTTGCCCTTTGAAGCTGCCTTCACGTGAGTTCTGAATCCCAAAGAGAGGTTTGGTATATTTGTGGTATTTGGAACATGAATGATGTGAATTGCCTGTTGGACAGTCTAGGTTAGTGAACACAGTGTGTGGAAGAAGGAATGCAGGCACAGTGCCGCTCACCACCATGCTTGCTAAGGAAGGACCAACCCCGACTTCCTCCCTCAGGAGATTGAATCCAGGGTTCTGCCCATGCTATGCAAGGGCTCCCCCAGACCTCTTCATTCACTTTTTAATTTCTTTTTTTTTTTTTACTTTTTTTTGGTTGTTGTTTTTTCGAGACAGGGTCACCCTGTGGCCCCAGCTGTCCTGGAACTCACTCTGTAGACCAGGCTGGCCTTAAACTCACAAAGATCTACCTGCCTCTGCCTCCCAAGTGCTGGGATTAAAGGCATGCTCCAGCACACCTGGCATCGCTTTTTAATTTCTAGTAGTTGCACTCAGTTGCCTATGCAGTCCTTGCAGGGATCCTAGGCCTGTGTCACAGACCTGGCTTCTCCTCCTGTTTCCAGACATTTTGAGAAAGTCCTTGAAGAATGCACAGGCAGCAGTCATGGTGACCCACTGAGGTGCAGATTTTGGGCAGAGACAGCATAGCTGATGAGGAACTGTCCTGTCTCCAAATCCCACTTCCTGGAAGATTGGCCTCCTTTGAACAGTGACCTTTTTTTTTTTTTTTTCTGTGCCATAAAACGTATTTCACACTCTGAAGTTGAGACATGAAAGTTGGGTTGTCAAATAATACTTGTTGACCTGAAAATAGGAAGTGGGACTGTCAGATACCCAGGGGGGTAGGCACCTGAGGAGTGGTAGGCACCTGCTCCTGGCAGAGCACTCCCTCCCCTCCAGGCCACTTCCTGTTCCAGAGGCCACAGATTTCCCAAGGTCAGGAATGCATCAGGCCCCTCCCTCCTCAGGCTGCAGGGACCAAGACTTACAGTTACCATTCTACATCCAGGCCCCTGCGAGGTCCCCAGGGTCCTGGCCTGGGGCCTGTTCTGTGGAAAATCAGATCAGCCTCTGGGTGAAGATCCCAGGATCACAGAGAAACCAAGATGCTGAGAGTCAAGGACCAATAAAGGACGGATGATGTGTCATGTCCAACAGAGCAGACCAAGCCGCTAGTTTATAAAAAACCCTTCCAAAGCAGATGCACCTGCAAAGGCTGTTCCCAGCTGATCAGGAGAGCAGCTTCATCAGCAGACAGGCTGCCGGAGGGATGTCAGACAGACAGATGTTACAGTGGAGACGGCTACTCCTGAGTGCAGGTGACAAGCTCTGTGCTGATGAGCAGACAGACAGACAGGCAGGCAGGCAGACAGGCAGACAGGCAGACAGGCAGACAGGCTCAAGCCTGGCTCTGCAGCTTCCTTCCACATACTATGGCTGCTGCCTGTCTGTGCAAAAAGCAGCCATGGCCCCATGCAGAGCCACCATGGCTGGGTTTGGCACACACGTGACACTGGGAGTCCTGATGAGCAGACAGGGAGAGCGGAGAGTGATGGGGGTGAGCTCACAACCCACTGAGAGCCAGCAGATGCTGCTGGGGCCGTTCTGCCTGTGGCTGGCTGCGCCCTCTGAGTACCTGCCTCGGGCCCAGAGCTGCAGCCTGGACTAGGTGTGGGGAGTGCCCAGAACAGCCTGGGCTAGGTGTGGAGAGGTGCCCAGAACAGCACACCGCTTTAAAGGGAGAAAAGAAAGGAAGGGAAAGAGAAAATGAGGAACTTAGAGTCCTGTCCTCGGAAGGCAGCAGGCTACCCCATTCCTCCTGTTGACAGACAAGCTCGCTGTCAGCCCAGGGCCTTCAGAGCTGGCGTGGTCTGCCTCTTCGTACCAGTGCCCCATCTAGCAGACGCCCCCTCATCGTGGCCCCACTGGCAGCCTGCAGAACAATGGATGGCTGGCATCCATGTGTGTGTTCTGCCAGATGTTGCAGCTCCAGCAACACCTGGAGGAGCTGCGGGTGGAGAGCAGGTGACCTTCAGGTGGGGGCTGAGGTGCCTGTCTCCCAAGCAGGGCGCTCCGTCCTTCAGTGTCCTTGCGGCTCTCTGTCCACGGCACCTCTTTATGGAGCAGTCATCGTCCCTGCTAGCTGGGGCTCTGTCCTCTAGCATTGGTTACGGACACCCAACTAGGCTCAGGCAGTGTGTACAGTGATACTGAACCCTGGCTCGTTCCCAACATGGGGGCTCAGACTCTAGACTGAATCATAGCTTCTCCAGCATCACTCTCTAATACACACATCCATCATCAGGTGACTTTCACCAAATCTCTGAAGTGGGTTTCAATTCAGACTCTTGAGCCAGCTGTGTACCACACAGTGAATTAGCCTTGATGTCACCCATTCTCCTCAGAGCTACCCTGTCTCAGGTCCTTCTCGGGGACTCCAAGGGAGACATTAATGTGGCATGTAAAACTCTCACTGGATCCAGTCCTGACCTCTCATTAGGAAGGTCATGTAGTGCACACAAATATCCCCTGTATCAAGGGAAAACGGATCCAGTAATCCCACAGTCACCGAGACCCTCAGATGCAAAATTGCTCAGCATTTTCTTGTAACCTAAGCACACCTACCAATACCTGTTAGGCAATCTCTATGTTATCTGTAACTAGTGCACTGTAAACCCTGGATTGTTTAGGGACTAAAGACAGGAGATCTGTGAGTCGTTCGGACCCACCCTCTTCTTCACCACTGACACTCCAGACTCTGCTCCCAGGTGGGCTGGCAGATGGGAGGGTTTGGGGATGGGGGCCCCCAGGAGATCACAGTGAGGCGGCTGTGGCTCCCCATTCCTGTGGTGTGTCCTATGAGGCATTTGGCAAATTCAAGTTTGACTCTGCTGTTCTGGGAATGGAAAGCCTGAGACAGGTGGTGCTCTTTGTGTACTGGGGTAACCGATGTCCAATCCACTTCACCCTTCAAAGGTGTGGCCTATTAGTCTAGGTGTCATTTGTCACTCAGCAACCTCCCCCTAAAAATCACCCACATTCTTGATTCTGAAACAATTTCAAGGTGGGAGACCATTGGATGCTTTTAGGGACAGCCTGCTCTTCCTGAAGACCCTGGGGGTGGGGGTGCACAGAATGGGAGTGGTCTCTGCAGAGCAAATCTGGAGAATGTTTACCATAGAAGCCTCCAGTGCCTTGCGGAGTATGCACAGGCAGAGAGCAGAGCTGTCTGAGCTGAGCGGACCTGGACCTGCACCCTAAACCCTGTTTCCAGGGGAGGGCTCTCAGTACCATCATCCGGCAGGGCAGGACTGCACTCCACACTGGAATGATCATGGGATCTCTTAGCTCCTTTTCCACTGCTCTCATTAAATACCCTGGCATGAACACTTGAGGGAGGACGGGTTTAATTATCTCACAGTTCCCAGGGGTGCAGTCCTTCATGGTGGAGCAGGGACAGAGGAAGGAGCCTGAGGGAACTGGGCACACTTTATCCACAGTCGAGAAACAGCAGAGGAGGAATGTGCTCAGCCCAGGTTCTCCATTTATACAGCTCAGGATCTCAGCCCAGGGAGGCAGTGTTACCTACAGTGGACAGACTTCTCCCTCAGCACCATCAAGATAATTCCCCACAGGCATGCCCAGGCCCAACAACTAACCCTGACCACAACTGGGACCCATACATATGTGAGGACAAGGGATGTATTACAGGACCAATCAGTGCATACTGCTGACAGAGCATAGGCCACGGGCCAAGGAGAAATGTCATGTTGTCAAATGGCTAGAGAGTGTCAGCCAAGTATGGACACAACGTGCTGGGAACTCTGGGAAAGATGGCTGATGACTCATGTAATCAGTGGAAGAAGCTGAGAGGGAATGTGAGCCCTGAGGTGACCTGGCCAGGCATGAAGACTTGAGGAGAGGACCTGATGGGATCTGGGATGAGCCATCACTCGTGGTCCACTGTGAGTAGCCGTAGTATGTGGACTCATGTCCGGAGGGTCAAGGTCAGAGGAGATCATCTGCTGCAGAGGGAGCAGGAATCCACTGTCAGGGCCCAGCTTCCCCAAGCGTCTGAAGTCCATTGCTATGGAGGTTGGTAGGAGGATCAAGAATGAACTGAACTGCCCCAAAAAAGCCACACTTGGGGGAGGAGAGAGGTGAGGGCTGAACAAGGAAGAGTCCTGTTCGTGTGCAGTTGCTTCATGTATCACAAAAGCAGCCAGTGCTGCCCAGTGCCAGGCTAGCTTCCAGTGTCTGGGACACCCAGACCCAGGGCCCAGAGAGACCTTTGCAGGCTCAGGTGTTACTGCACTGATTGCCAGGATAAAGCAGACCCTTGTGAGCTGTAGGCACAGCCACTCATGCAGCACAGTAAGCAACAGACTTCCTGGAGAGCTTCTGCACTATCCCGGAAATGTCTGTGTGGGCTTCTGTGCTCAGCCCATGAAGGGCAAGGATGCGCCGCTTCCCCAGTGCTGCCCTTACAAGGCGCAGCAGCCACTCCTACACTCGGAATCTCGTGTTGTGCCCAGCCTGGCAAAGCCATCTGCTGCCCATCAAGTATTCCCACAGCTCAGTCAGGACCCTTCTATCCCCACCCCCAGTCTGCAGCTATCTGGGTTCTCAGAGTCTCTGTTCTCAGAAGATTTTGGTCACCTGCCTATGGCCTCTGCAGCTGGGCTGGGCTGGTCCCATGATGTGGTTATGCACTGACATGCCCACGTGGGACTGTTTAGAGAAAAGCCCCGTGAAGTGATAATTAAGGTGGGCCATCAAGGTAGGACATATTGGATGGGCCACGTGTCTCTGTACAGAGATGGTAGGTGTGATACCAGAGGACACTGCCACATGACAGCTAGGTGGTCCAGGACTGTAGGGATATGACCTACTTCCCCTGGACTCTGGCCCTCCCTCCAGCATGGATCCAGTGCCTGGGTCCTGACTGCTTCTCTCCAGTGCCTTCCTTCCTGGGAACTGTCATGATCCTGGAGACACTGGTTGCATGGCCGTCCTCTTAGTGGGAATGAAGCTCCCCTCTGAGGTTTGGTGCGAAGCAACCATCCATCCAGAAGGCAGGCCAGCAGCAGCATGCAGGTCAGGTGGCAGCCCCTGGGAGACTGCAGCGAGCACTCGGCACCATTGACCTTGGGAAGGCAGGCAGGCTGTGAGAAATGAGGCTCACGGCTGATTCATGAGTCTTGGCGTCAGCCTGAGCACAATGGAAGCAAATTATGCATAGACGAGCTGGGCTTAGTGTGTGATTATCTGACTCTGCCCAGAACTTACTACATACAGTAAATCCACAGAGCCAACCAGCTATACTGGTCCCAAGTTCTCATGCTTGGAGTGGAACGTGAACTTTGAAACATCCTTTTACATCATCAGGAGTCTGTATGGGAAGTCTGTGATGCAGCTGGAAACCCAACTTTACAGAGCAAGATCCAGGACCACAGCAAAGAAGAGCACAAAGGAATCTGCCTGGGTGGGGTTGAAGATAGGGGCAGAGCATGTGCCTAGGTGTGGGAGGCCCCGGGTTCAACCCTGACACCACCCAAAATAAGATAAAATAAAATGAATGAACCATATTCACTGCTCAGAGAACACGCAGGAAGGATGTGGTGTTTGTGATTGGTTGATGTGTTGGCCCCTTCCTGGTCACAGTCTGTGACCTCAGAGGGCTGAAGAACTCTGGGCTCTGACCTGCAAGGCTTCCTATCCTAAACCCTCTGCAGTAGGGAGCCTTGTTTGGAGCTTTTCTGTCCTCTGGTTTTCTCAAGAACAATAATGGATTTAATAGTCACCTTTTGCACCGACTTAAATGTGAGGTGCGTACTTTAGTGACCTGGTTTGCACGATGGTCGGTGCTGTAGCATGTCCCATGTGTGCTACCCTGGCTTCTTGGCTCACTGTGGGAGTAATGTGGAACGTATAGATGCCAGAGTGTACAGATACCAGTACACAAAGGGAATGCTTCTCCTCATGGGGCTGGGACTGGGCAGCCCTGTGGGAATCCACAGAGGTCTCTACGTAGAAATGGTATTCCAGTAGGAGCCGGAAAAGCTTGCAGAGCACAGGTGCCCAGCCAGTCTCTGCCCTCAGTGCCCCATCTCCACAGCAGTGTCTGCAGATGAATCAGCCTCTGCCTGGTCCACACCACTGAACCCTGTACAACATCTTGATGCCTGGTAACCAAACAGGAAACACCTCTGAGAAACAGGCTGCTGTATGATTTTTGAGCTGACACAGAATTTGGGTCTGATGGTGAAGTGTCTGTTCACCTGCAAGTTTAAAAAAATGGAGTCTGTGCCTTGAAATGCAATATTCTCAGGCAGACTTTCCCTCTGCCCTGGCTCCAACGTTCTCAAACCTGCTGGGCATAAGCCTAATGTGCAAACCACAGAAACCCAGACGTGAGACAGAGCAGGGTGCAGGGGAAGATGGGAACCACTATAGCCCGGGATCCCTCCACCTCTGGCCTGGGCTTGGCTATACCTGGGCTTGGCTTGTCCCTGGGCTTGATGGAAGACACCTGACTTGTTGAGTCAGTGAACAGGAGCACGAGAGACTTCTCCTCTGTCCTTCGGGAACCAGGTCCCTGGAGGGATGGCTGTGGGATGAGAGCCACTGTCTGAGCTCAGCCTCCTTCATCAGAAAGCCACTTTCTTAAGGTCCTGGAGGAGGAGGAGGAGCATTGAACGGTACTCTATGTGTTGCTAGAGGTCAAGGAGAGAAATTACCAGAAAGGAAGATGGAAATTCTAACTAAGAAGCCTCTGCTGCATGGGGTTTTGCAGAGAATCTGCTGATGTGAGTGCCAGAAGGCCTTGTTTCCCTCCCACCAGGAGAGCTGAAGGATAACAGCAGGCAGGACTGATCCAGTGGTGGCCAGCTGCTGGTCAGTGCTTGTGACCCAGCATCTCAGCAGGGGTCTCCTGCCGACGTTCTTCCTTGCTTTCATTCATTCACTCATTCATTGTTCTGCTGTATTCTTCCCTCGGCCAATATTTTGGGGCTTTAATTTTTTTTATTTTATGTGTATGAGTGTATTGCTTGCATGTATGTAAGTGCACCCATGTCATGCAATGCATAAGGAGGTCAGAAGAGGGTATCAGATCCCCTGGAACTGGAGTTACCAGTGGTTGTTAGCCACCAGTGGGTGTTGGGAACCGTCCTAGGTCCTCTGCAAGAGCAGCCACTGCTCTTAACTGCTGAACCATCTCTCGAGCCAATATTCTGGAGTTTTTCTAAGATATATTTTTATTATTTTTAATTATGGATGTGTGTCTGTGTGGGGGTATGGCAGCTGCATGCAGAGTTCAGAGGCATCGAGTCCCCAGAGCTAGAGTTACAGGCAGTTGTGAGCACCCTGATGTGGGTGCTGGGAACTAAACTCAGTCCTTTGCAAGAGCAGTCAGCATTCTTAACCTGCTGATCTATCTTTTTAGCCCCTCAACATTGTATTTAAAACCAAGTGTTAGAATGTAGGATGCAAAGATGTCAAAGAAAGTTCCCATCTAATGCAGCTCAAGTTCAGTTCAGATTTATCTATTCCAATTTCAGTGGGAACCAGTGTGCTAGGCCCTGGGCTGGTTATAGTATCCAAAAGGGACATGCTTTGGGCTCTGGTTTAACCACAAAGAAGTCACAGTTTGCAAGCCAGTAATTACCACCTGATATAACAAGAATGTGACAGATGGACAGACGCCAGGAGCTACTGGGCGTGAAGTAGTGTGGTGCCAGGAATGAGTCACATGACACATCACCACCTGCAGCAGGATGCCGAGTGCTCCTTCCAGGGAGTGACCTGGTCCTAATGACATGACAGCTAAACCAAGGACTCGGTCTCACCCAGGCAATGAGGAGTCCACACTCAGCTCTGCGTTCTACCAGGGACGAAGGTGTGGTTTTAGGATGAGCTCTAAGTGCCTGGGAGGTGAAACCCGGGAAGGGGGCTGTCAGGAACTGCAGCCCCTGTGTAAGACAGCACCCATCCATGGGCAAGAAGCAGGCAGCAGGGTGTGGGACTTGCTGAGGTAAGGTCTGGGGTCTAGTTCTGAAGGCACAAGGTTGAGAGAAGAAAGGGTGAAGAATCTCCAATAGGAAACGGGGCAGTGTGCTCTCCAGGGGAATGTCAGGGGATGCCCCCAAAGCCTAGGCCCTCTGCACTGTCTCTCTGGGAAAGGGAGGCTTCAAGGTGCATTTGGGGAATGAAGGTAACCTCACCCAAAGGGGCTATCTGCAGGTACTGTCCCCTGGGCAGGCCTGGTTGTCACCTGCCTTCTGGCCCCAGCAGAGCTTCTCTTCACTCTTGAGAGACAGAGAATGTGACCAGCACTGTTCCCATGACAGCCGCATGCGAGGACAGCGGAGCCAGCCACACCCAGCCCACACGCGGGAGTCAGTGCACGTCTCCGAAGATGGGCTGTACAGCTGTGAGAATTCTACAGGACTGGAGAGTGGCAAGCAGGAAAAGCTTTACACAGCCACACTGACCCCTGGCCAAGGGCATGGGGGACCCACTGGTCCCTGCTGCCTGACAGGAACCTTTTCCCCGTGTTACCCTGAGGAAGCACTAGGCGCCTTTATCTGTAGCAGCCCCTGGCGAGAACACCAAGGGACCACTGAAAAGAGGCTAGGACACTGAGTTTGACTTCCCTGGCATGGTCAGCCTCCACGTAGTGACCAGAAATCCTTATCCAAGGAAAAGAGAAGTGTGAAGGAGAAGTTCCTGCCCTGTAAATTCCTAACTCCATCAACCGTGGTGGTGGAAGTTTCAATAACAAAAGGCAGAAGACAGTGTCTCTGGAAAAGTACAGCCCTGCTGTACCTTGATCTGAGAAGTGATGCAGTCCCCCAGGAAGCAGAGCGGCAGCCACACCTGGCAGCTGGCCCCATGGCACCAAGCTCGGCGCATCGCTCTCTGCTCGCTCCTCCAGCAGCTCGTTAATCATGGCCTGTCACTGTAATTTCAATGAATGTTTATCTTATTTTCTTCGTGTAATCCAATTACTTTTGTTTTCCTCACCAGGTCGGGGATCTCTCTGTTTCCAGCATTCTGTCACTCAGTCCACTTTAGACGAGGACAATTCAATTCATTATCATTAAGTGCCAACTTTTAATACCACTTTTGGGGGAAAATGAGTGAAAGAAAATCCACCAGGCACAGCCCTTGCCCGGCACAGGGGGCGGCAAGCTGTTCTGAGCACCTGAGCAGTCCCAAGATGCCGTCCTCAGGGCCCCTAATATCATTCTTTGCCTGAAGCTCATTACCACCCCATTGCATGGCAGCATCTCCCCCTGACACACACACTGCAGAAGAAGGCTGAGAACTGAATTCGTTCTGCTGCTGATGGTGTGAGAATTGGCCACAGCACCAAGGGAGGAAGGCATGACATACGTGTACAAATGCATGCACACCTGTGTCAAGTGCATGTGCTCACATGTGTCCACATAAGCAAGGGGCTGCCCCACCACTTGCCTGTCTTGGAGCTGCAACAGCAGGGTCATGGGCAGAGGCGAAGGCTGGTCTGCCTTTCTGTTGATTGACATCGGTGCAGGAGAAAGGCATGGCCCTGGGCAGCTGCCCAGCTCTCCCTCCTCTCATGCCTCAGAAGCAGGTTTGTACTGAGGACCAGGGAAGCCTGGCACTCTGGAGTCTTACTGTTCCCACCCCATCTCTCTTCCCCTTCACATCATGCTGGGAAAAAGGTTTGAACTTACTGGGGTCCAAGTGTGTCTTTCTGCCGAGGTCCTGGGGAGCCCATGGAAGGAGCACCTCATTGCTAAAGGGTGGGCCCAGTGGGCAATTGCGAGAACAGCTCTGAGACCACCATGCAGCAAGAAAGTCCCTCAAATGGAGGAGCAGTTGAGAAGTTGACACTGCAGCTGGGGACAGGGCTCAGATGACAAGGTGATGCCACTCAAGCATGAGTTCAAATGCCACTCAAGCACTCAGCACTCGTGTAAAAGCTGCCATAGAGGCATGTTCCTGAAATCTCAGAATTGGGGAGAGCCCTATGATCTCAGAGACAGCAGATCCCTTGGTCCTGCTGAGCAGGCCATCGAGCAGAGTCAGTGACAGACCTTGTTTCTAACACTGAGGTAGACAGCAGCTGAGCAGGACACTTGACATTGGCCGATGGCCTCCTCACACACAAGATCTCTCTCTCTCTCTCTCTCTCTCTCTCTCTCTCTCTCTCTCTCTCTCACACACACACACACACACACATACACACACACAGCACAGCCACTTCACAAGCAGTGTCTGCAGCCACGTCAGAAGCTTCCCACTTGCCTCCATCATCCCCTTCCTACAGCGAGAGAAGCAGCCTTGGCTGCCCAGGTGCCTCTGAACCCCGCAAGGACAAAGAAAGCAATGTGCTGAAAATCGTTGCTGAACTCCAAGGGTCCAAACAGAGGCAAAGCCTGGCTGCTGTGGCATTGTAATTGCTTCAGTGTTAGCACAAGCGAAAAGAAACCCCAAAGTGCTGGTGAGAAAACAGAGGAACTTACACCCACAGGTGGATCTCCAACAGCCTTCGAAAATTCCTGTCCTGGTCCTGCAGGCAGAGATGGGCAGCATTCGAGGCACTGGGTTAATGGACAGGCTGCCAGCTGCCGGCAATCCCTGCCTGCGCTCACCACCGAGTCTGCTGGACACTGGCGAAAGCATCAGCCCTGTTGGTGCTTTTGCTGTTATTGAAACATTGGGTGGTGCTCGGTGCACGAGGAATCTTTCCTTGGTAAATGGACTGCTTATTTCAAGGCATCTATTTTTATTTTGTTTTTTAATAATATGTGTAAATAAAATCAATGTTTTCAATGACCGAAACTAGGCAATTTAATCGTAAAATTCGAGACAAATAAAACACTATGCTTCACTTAGGATGTTTTTAAAGCATCTTTCTACTTTAGAGTAATTCTTCTCATGATGTGCCTCTGTTTTTCTCTATAGAAGGTAATTGTAATCAGTACATTTGCCGTCCCGCTGTCCTGCCGTCCTGCCCCACAGGCTTCATCTTCACCTTATCGCTGCTCCCCTCTTTAAAATGTGACACAGGCCAACAAGCAGCCAGTTTCTCATTCGAGCTCACTTGCCTGTGGCTTCACAGTGATACACACCTCAGGGAAAAATGTTGGGGTTCTGGAGACAGGCGAGAAACTGAAACCCTGTGGCCCTGACTTCCCAGGATGACCTCCCTGTTCCCGGCCCTTGCTCCATGGTGGTATACTGGGGACCTGCCCAGGCGTCCATTCCTCAGCCAGAACTGCTGAGCCTGTCTGTAGGGCTGCTCAGGCTTTCTTTGGAGTTCTAATAGGGGACCCAGAGCTTGGAACTGTGGCCCATGGCAGAAGTCCCAAGTCCTACATCATCCTCCACATCCATCACACATGTCTGACACACACCAGCTGCTCTTCTTGCTTTTATTTCTCTTTTCTTGTTGTTTTAAGACAGAGTTTCCCTCTAGACCCAGCTGGCCTAGAATTGGCTATGTAGACCAGGTTGGCCTTGATCTCACAGAGATCAGCCTGCCTCTGCCTACAGAGTGCTGGGACTAAAGGTGTGCACATCAGGCCTGACTTACCTCTACTCTTCTTGATTCTCCCAAGACATGGCAAAGATCAGAGATGACCTGGAGCAGACCCGTTCTCCATTGAGCGAACATGGAAGGCACATTGAGTAAGCTAATGCAATATCCCACTCTCTGGTACCAGTTCTTTCCTAGTTTGCTTTCTGGTGCTCTGACAAAACACTGACAAAAAATAACTTATGAGGGAAAGAGTTCCTTTATCTCTTACAACTCCCAGGTCACCATCAGTCACTGAGAGAGGGCAGAGCAGGAACTGAAGCAAAGACCCCGGAGGAAGGCTGTTTAATGGCTTGCTGCTTCTGGCCTGCTCAGCTCCCCTTCTTGCACAGCCCAGTTCTACCTGCCCAAAGGTGCACTGCCCACAGTGGGATAGGCCCTCTTCAAATAGATACCCAGGAAATGCACCACAGACATGCCCCAGATGGTCTGATGAAGGAAATTCCTTGAATGAGGGTCCTTCCTGCCAGGCATTTCTAGTTTGTGTTGAGCTGACAAAAACTAACCAGCGTGGCTGGCCTCGGCACCTCCTGGGTCCACAGCGTAGCATGCTCAAGCTCTTTTCCAATGTGACAAACTACACATTTTCACTATCTTTCTGCCCAGACATTCTCCCTTTTTCACTGTATAGCCAGACGAGTGCACGGAACAATAGCCAAGACCCAGGCTGAATGCTCTCCTGTCTTCAGATTTCCTCCACCAAACAATGTAGTCCATTACTTTTAAGTTCAACTCAGAGACATAGTGAATCCAAATTCATCCCTGGGACATCATACAAATTACCCTTGCCTAGTACCAGACAGAGTGCTGTTCTCTCTGAAACCTCATGACCTGGGCCTCCACTGTCCACAAGTCTCTCAGCATTCTGGTCTTCCCAACTGCTACCAGAATGGACGACTAAGCTCAGTATATAGCTTGCTAAGGCCTTTCTAGCCCAAAGTTCCACAGCCTTCCACAGTCCGACCAAAAACAGTTGCACCAGGCCAAGAACCACATGGTCAGATTCATTCCAGCAACAGCTCCACTACTAGTACCAGTTTCATACCTTAGTGTCTTTTCACAATACTATGATAAACTAGTCTTTTAAAAAAGCAACTTATCCAGGTGTGGTGACACACGCCTTTAATCCTAGCACTTGGGAGGCAGAGGCAGGCAGATCTCTGAGAGTTCAAGGGCAGGCTGGTCTACAGAGTGAGCTCCAGGCCAGCTCAGACTAAAGGGAGACCCTGTCTCAAAAATACCAAAAAAAAAAAAAAAAAAAAAAAAAAAAAAAAACACAACTTAAGGGGATACGAGTTTAATTTGGCTCACAGTTTGTGGGTGGTTCATCATGGAGGGGTGGTGGCTCAGGAGCTTGAGGCCGTCGTCACATAATGTCTGAGGTCAAAAAGCAGACAGAAATGAGCACATGAGCATGTGAGCTCAGATCATGGTCTCCTTTTAATGCAGTCCAGAAACACCAGTTAGCTCAGAGAACGACACTAGTGTGAGCCTTCACTCCTCAGTTAACTAAAATAACCCCTCAAAGACAGGGCCAGGGGCTAACCTAACAAAGATAATCCCTCAGGAATGTGCACAGAAGCTTCTCTTGTAGGTGACTCTGGATCCTGTCAGCTTGACAATCAACACTAACCACAACAGTCTGTAAGAACAGAAAACTTCTTAAAGCTTCATGTTGCTGTCAAGGGGCTGAAGCCTGGCTGCAGTCTGACCCAGGTGTCCAAGACACCCAACAGAGACCCTGAAGGAGGCTCCCTGACTGGTCCTGCGGGGTTAGCAGCTACAAACTAGGCTGATGGAGAAACTGCAGAGTTGCCTGCCAAATATACACCACGGCCAATGGAGATGAACCAGAGTAATGCAAGACTCCCTTTTAAGATAAAGTCATGAATCAGGAATGCAAAAAGATAAACAGTAAGCAAGCAAAGTTAAACTGGAAAGAAAAATCTCCCTCAAGTAAAAATAAATAAATAAATAAATAAATAAATAAATAAATAAATAAATAAATAAATAAATAAATAAAATCTCAGGACCTGACAGTTGCATGGCTGGATTTCTCTACACATATAAAACTGAAATAATGCCAATTCTTCCCAAGCCCTTCCAAAACATTAGTACTGAGGGACCATTTTCAAGCCAGCATTTTCCACTATCAAGCCAGGCGAGAGCATGGTAGGTAGGAGATAAAATTCACACCTCAAAATCCCAATGAACACAGAAGCACAGATCCTGAAAACGCTATCGAACTGAACCCAGTAGCACACTAGAAGGAGCACTCGCCAGGATCAGGTGACCTAGGAGGACAGGATGGTTTGACAGATGCTAATCAACAAGTGGCACATGTACATTAACAGGGTAAAGGACAAAACATGTGGTCATTTCAACCAATGCCAAAAATCTATTTGACAAAATTCAACACTGCTTCATGATAAAACTCCCCCAAACCTGTGTAGAAGGTGGGTGATAGGACGCAAGAAGTCCCTCAGCTGAAGAAGTCACACTGATCGACCAAGCTGAAGAGCTTTCTTCTGAGATCAGGAACACGAGTGTTCCCGTCCTCAGGAATATGAGTGTGCCTGTTGAGAAGTCCTAGCTAGAGCAATTATACAAAAAAAGAAACACGAGGGATCTAAAATAAAAGAAGTGAGTTGTGGGTTTGCTCATGGCCTGAGCTTCTATACAGAGAACTTTAAGCCTCCACCAAATACAAACTTTTAGACAGAACTGAGAAGCAAGGCAGGTCTAAACATCAGAACTATACGAGGGTCACAGCTGCAGAGAGCACGTGGGAGAGAGGAGGAAAGGAGGGAGTGAGGATAGAAGGGGAAGATGGGAGAGAAAAGAAAAGGACAGAGGAAGGCAAGGAGGAGGGGGGAGAGGGAGGAAGGAATTGAGAGATGGAGACCAGCAGAAGAGGAGGAAAAGTGTGGAGGGGTAAGGGGAAGGAAAGGAGAGAAGAGAGGAGAGAGAGGGAGGACAAAGGTAGTGAGACAGGGAGAGAGGAGAGAAGAGGAACAACAGAGAGGGAGGGGAGGGGAGTAAGGAGAGAGGGGACAGAGAGGGAAAGAGGGAGAAGGGGAGCACGGAACTGCGCTGACCACTGGTCTGAGGTGGACCCCCCACTCCACTCTGCACTGACCACAGGTCTCAGGTGGACCCCTCACAGCCCACTCTGCACTGGTGTGAGCATCCCACAGTGAGTTCTTGCCCCTCACCATGGGGAGCAGTACTGTCTACACATCATGCGCAGATGCCACATCCTGGTACTGTCTACACATCACGCTCAGATGCCACATCCTGGTACTGTCTACACATCATGCTCAGATACCACATCCGGGAGCTTCTCTTCTGGAAACATCTTCCTGCACCAGCCATTAATAGTCAGAAGCCACCAAGTCATCCTTGAACAAACAATGGAGCAGGGGAACCAACAACACTGTCATCTAACACGCACTCGCACCACCCCTAATTATGTTGAATGTTTGCACAATTGTACACATTTGTGTCGGGTCTCCATGTGTACATTTTCTTCAATGTTATCTCTTTTAGACTGTAAAATGGAAGGCAGAGAAGTATATTATTTTTAATGATGTTTGCTCAAGACTCAGCATGAAATCTCAACTAGGGAAACAAGGTCGAATGGAGTCAACTGTGGGAGCTCAGGCATGTGTGTTTTCCCAAATAAACTAACCAATGTATGTTAGGCCACCTCTTGTCTGAGCTGTGCTAAAGCCAGCATGTATTTGGTCTTATTGCACGTGCGTGCTTCTTCAGTGCACTGTTCCTTGAAGCACAGGGAAGGAAGGATCCACTATGCCCTGCAGCATGCCCAGCTGCCGGGACTGGTGAGTGGTAGGTGCTGTGACCCTCTACACAGTGTGTCTGAGTCTGTTCTCTAAACTGCCAACCCTTCAAGTCTCTCAAGTTCATGGGCCAGCTGGTCTGGAGTATCTCCCATGTGCCCACAGTGCCTGCTTGGGTTCCAACCTGCCTTAAACACGACACCTGCTGAAGACCATAACCCCCTTGGCAGTACCGTAAAGAAGAGACAGACAAACAGGAAAGGTCCGCAAGGTGCCCAGGCCACGCAATGCCACCCCATCTTGTTCTCCTATGTTAGCATAAAAGAAAATTGTTGGCCATTACGGCCTCCTTAGCTTTCTTACAACCCTTTAGTATACTGTATAAAAATCTTTAATTACTGCAATAAAGAAGCAGCACCTATTATCTGTGGTGTGCCTTGGTCTCTCTTCTGCAAATCTCTCCCTGAGGCCCTATAATTGCTTCAGCCAGCCATTAACCCAAAGCAGGGAACTAATAGAGAGTATATTATTGTTTAAATAATGCATTTGCTTTGAATATACAATTATGTTGCGTGGACCGGGATCATGAGATGAATACAATTTAGCACAGGGCTTTAACGAGTGAGTTAGGCTTCTCGCCAGTTCCTTCAATGCTTTTCCAAAGTCTCTGACAGTAATGTTGGATTCCTTAGACCATCTTCAGGCTTGTCTGGGCCTGAAGGGTTGCTGACCTACAAACTTCAGACATTCCTCTGGTCCCCATTCACAGCAAGCCTCTGTGATCATTGATTACCCAGTCACCGAATCAATGAGTCATAATTGGGTTGAATTATTGTTCCATTGCCATTGGTGCAGAAGAGAGATCCTAGCTTGTCAAGCCAGCTGGATTTGAGCTGCATTTAGTAGATACTTAGCAGAGAATGTGTGAGGGGCAGCCACCGTGGGGTTATAAGATGAAGCACTGGAGCCGTTAACCTTGAGCATTTAGGGGTTAGTCATAAAACACCCAACAGTTTTGTAGTCGGTAATATAGATGTTCGACCTGTGGTCTAAAGGCCTCCTGCACCCACCTTAGCTGTGAATGTGGCCAGACATACAGTGTCAAAGGCTGGACAGCACTGATAGTTTGAAGCTGCTGCCAGTTCAACATCAATGGAGAATACCTCCAAGAGCAAGCAGCCCGCCTCCCTGCAGTGGGCAGCTGGCCCCTGAAAGGACCTTTGGCGGTGTGTTCCTGCAGTCTAGGTGCTGGGATTCAGGCTAGAGACTCAGCCCGCTCAGGGAGCCACGAGAGGTAGCAGCGAGTGTGAGATTGTACCATGGATGTTCTTGACATGCAAGGACTTCTCTGTCATGGCTTCATGGGAGCAGAGTAGCCAGGGTGCCCTGGAGGAAACTGCATGTCACAGGTGCTTTCTCTGCCTGGGACTGTGCCACTGTTCCCTGTAACCCGGACGCATTGTCCAGCCAGTCAGCCCGGAGTCCAGGGCATTGACCTTGCATGCTGCAGCCACAGCAGCTCAGCCACCTCTGACACCTGGGCTTCCTCAGGCTCATGGCCCTAGTGTTCCAGACAGACTTGCCGTCTGCTCAGCACCCCTCCTCCCAGCTGCTCCCCAGTCCTCCAGTCCTCATGTCCACCAAGTCCTAGTGGCCCATGCTGCGAGGACGACCTGTTCTCCCAGCTCACGGGGATATTTCTATTGGTTTCTCTGTGTCGCCCTGTTACTCTGTCATCCCTGTGTCTTCAAATATACTAATTCACTTCAATTTCTTTTTTTTTTCAGCTATTACTTTCTGATATATGTCGAGTGGAAATTGACATTATGGTCATTCCCTGCCCGAGTAAAGATCTTGTCCATGACCACGCGTTCTTTCTTTGTCCCCGGAGACTGGCTGAGAGATTCTATGCTGTGGCGTCAGCAGCAGGACATGGTCAGCTTCCAGGACCTGAATCCCTCTGGATCTCAGAGTCTGCTGAGCATCCAGTATAGGAACAGTGGGTGAGACCAAGCCAGTGGCCAGCTGGTGGTCAGGCCTGTGGAAACTTTCTAGTTGGGTAGCCAGCTTCTTTAAAAAAAAAAAAACAGGTGAATTTTTAAAATTGTATGTGTATGAGTTTTGCCTGCATATATGTATGTGTACTACATGCCTACCTGGTACCCATGGAAGTCAGAAGAGGGCGGTGGATCCTCTGGATCTGGAGTCACGGTCTGTTAGCTACCATGTGGGTGCTGGGAACTGAACCCAGGTCCTCTGCAAGAGCGGCCAGTGCTCTTAGCCACTGAGTCATCTGTTTAGCCTCTTTTCTTCTTTAATTTTAAAAAATATTTTATTACTTTTATTTTATGTGTATGAGTGTATTGCCTGTGTAGGCGCACCCATGCCATGCAATGCCCTGGAAGATCAAAGAGGGCATTGGGTCCCCTGGAACTGAAACCACGAAAGGTTATTGGCTGCCTTGTGGGTGCTGAGACTCAAACCTGGATCCTCTGGAAGACCAGCCAGTGTTCTTAATCCCTGAGCCATCTCTCCAGACCCCAGCCAGTGTTCTTAATCCCTGAGCCATCTCTCCAGCCCCGTTTTTAATTTTTTTGTGACCTTTTCCTTTATCTGTTTTGTGACGAGGGGTACATGTTATACCATGTATAGAGTCAGAGGAAAATTTGGGAGAGTGGCTTCTCTCCTTCCACCTGTGGGTCCTGAAGATGGAGCTCAGATGGCCAGGCTTGCTAGCCAGTGCCTTTAAGCCTCTGGGGCACCTTCGCTGCCTCCTTTCAAAATATGAACAAATGAAGGCATTTTATC
The DNA here is from genome assembly GCA_009823505.1 of Rhizomys pruinosus. Taxonomy (NCBI): domain Eukaryota; kingdom Metazoa; phylum Chordata; class Mammalia; order Rodentia; family Spalacidae; genus Rhizomys; species Rhizomys pruinosus. The sequence continues at coordinate 614,418 of VZQC01003291.1, forward strand.
TAATGTATTTCTTATATCCTTTTAAAAATTTTTGACATTTTTAAATCAACGTGTTCTAGTTTTTCAAAGTTTTCTAAATATAACATAAAATTTTAAGATACAATTCAATGACTTTTAGTAAATCCCTAAACTTGTATACTCATCATCACAGTTCAGCCAGAAGGTGATGAAAGTTTCCTAGAAATGTCATGAACTTTGTTCATGTCAGGGGTGTTTAGAATCTCGAGTGTTGGTATCGTCTCTTTCTGCTCGTGTAAAAGTGCCAGGAAATTTATAAGTGGATGTATAAACTAGAGACAGTCATGTGTATGTATATATGTGAGCATGCGTATGCACACATGTATGTGCATAAGCACAGGTACATGCATGTGTGAATTTGTATATGCACATGCATGCACTTTGCATGTTTTGCATGTGTGTATATGTGTGCATGTGTGTGTGTGCACATGAGCTGATGATGCAGATATATGTTTGACTCCTCCTCCCAAAGCCATGTTTCTAAACTCACTCTGCAGCCAGTTTTGGGACTGCACTCCTTGGGAACAGCACATCCCGCAGGCTCATCACTGGGACCAGCATTGTCTGGGTGCTTTACTGCCATGCACGGTGCAGCATGGATGCAGAGGCTTCCTGACTTATGATCTCCATTCTCTTGGCTGCACCCTTAGCAGCAGAATGGCTTGGTCACAAGGATGCATGTAACATCTCAGGATATAATTGGAGTGTTCCCAGCATGTTGCTACCACTTCACATTTCCACGGCAGTGTGAGAGGTGATTTCCTTGTCTTCACCTGTCAAACAAGATAGATAGATAGATAGATAGATAGATAGATAGATAGATAGATAGATAGATACATACATACATAGATACATACATAGATACATAGATATCTTCTTAGAACAACTTGTAAGTTCATTCAAACAAAACTATGTGTACAATATAGATTCTCACCTGCCTCCAGCCTCTACTTGGGCACCAACTCCCCCAATTGCAGTCATGGCACACCCAGCCCTTTCCGGTTGACTTCCTCAAACTCAGTAATGCCTGCTTGAGTTCCTTGTCTTTCATGCCGCAGTAACTCATTTCTTTGAGTAGAGAGCACCCTTCCTATGGACTTGCAGGACAGCTTACTCATCCATTTAACCGTGTGACATCTCAGTAGCTCCCAGGATTTGGCAACTGAGAATAAAGCCAGTGTCCATGTGCCCATGAGTAGCTCCTTTGAGAAGACTCGAGGAAGCAGCTTTATAGGGCTGAGTGCTAATGTACTTGAGTTTAGTAGGAACCACCAAGTGTCTTCCAAAGCAGCTGTGGCATTTTGCGGTCCTCCCCCCCCCCCCCGCCCCCAGCATGGTCCCATTTCTTGATGCGTCTTTGTTTGGCACTGTTTGGAGAATCATAGCTCTGTAATGTATTTTCAGATCAGGTTCATGGTGGCTCCTGCCTTGAATGTGTCTTATTTACTTTGTTTTCTTGCCTGATATTGCTCTGTCCGATATTTCTGGTACTGTATTTAGCAGAATCAGCCCAAATGATAATTCTGGCTTATTCTTCATCTAAGGAAAATGTTTTTAATATTCATAACTGAATATAATATTTTTTTTCTTTTCAAGACAGGGTCTCCCTGTAGCCCCAGCTGCCCTGGCCTGTAGACCAGGCTGGCCTTGAACTCACAATGATCTGCCTGCCTCTGCCTCCCAAGTGCTAGGATTAAAGGACCTCTGCCTCCCAAGTGCTAGGATTAAAGGAGTGCACCACCACACCCTGCTTTTTTTTCTGAACATAATCTTAACCTGTGACCTTGTCGTAATGATCTTACTTATGCTGAGACACACTCCTTTAGTGTCTGACATATAGAGAATTTTTAGCACAAAAGCATGTTAAATTTTTCCGAATACCTTTTCTATATCTGTAAGGATTTGCATTTGGTTTTGCTTTTGAGTTCTGTGAGGGTGGTCCACTCCATTACGTGCTTTGTGATCTTGAACTCTCCTTGCATTCCCGTGAAGATGACACTTGACCATGCTGGCAGATCCTTTTAATGCAACCCAGACATTTACAGATTTCTAAAATCTCTTTCTGTTGCTAATCTCTAATTTTACTGTGGATACAGAATACACTTTGCATGATTTGATCTTTTGGGGGTCTTTAGTTTTATCTATAGTTCAGCACATAGTGAATTCTAAAGAATATGTTGTTTCTCTGTGTTTGAAAGTGTGTGTGTTCTGCTGCTTTAGAAAAAAAGATGCAGTATTAGAAAAAGATCAGTTTGCTAACTTGCACCAGTCATTATACATTCTACCTCCTTCATTCTACCTCCTTCTCCTATCCATTATCAGGAATAGATTTTTTTTTCTAATCTCCAGCTATAGCTGTTGAATTTTCTGTGTCTCCTTTGATTCTTTTGGTTTTTACTCTGGTATCTGGGGTCTGTTGTATGTATTAATTTAAAATCATTGTATCTTCCTGACATTTTCACCTTTTGCATTATAAAATATTCTTTTTGGTCTCTAGATCATGCCTAACTTGTTGTATAATATGATGCCTTATTTACATAAAGAATGGAAAAGTTATCACATAAGAACCTCAACATATTTATCTTCTTACATAATTACCCTTTGTTTTAGTTTTTTCATGGTAAGAGTACCTGAAATATACCCTTTGGACATACTTCCAGCATGTTAACTGTTGTTAACATGCTGTATGTTAGGGAGATATTCATCCTACATAACTGAACTTAAACTTGGACTTATATTTGTGTATTTAAATAAAAAGGGTGATTAATGAGGGAATAAATATAATCAAAGTAACTTATGTAGATGATAGCATTGTCATAATAAAATTGTTATCTGACATAATTAGGGCACACTAATAAAAGTGTTACTTTAAAAAAATAAAAATAAAAGTGTTACTTTTATGAATATCAGACTTGAATCTTGTGACCTCATGTTTCATCCACTATGACAGCCTCTGTGTTTTGGTTAAAATATTTCTCCATTTACACTTAATGTAATTCTTGGTGTGGATGGCTTTGGGGCTAATATTTTGGTAGTTTTCTGTATCTCATGGTTTCATTTTTCTTATACTTGTTTCTTTCTTTCATGTTAGCAAATGGCTTTTTGTACCATGTCAATTCCTTCAATATTTTCAACTGCTTTTCATTTCTTTGTAGTTCCTAATTTATTCCAGTGTGCTTCAGATTCATATAAAGCTAAATATAGTAAAAGAGCAACTGTGTTCCTTGCAACTCTCTTTCTAGGCACACCCTGCTATATCTGATAAACCCAATAATGAAATATTTTGCTTATCAATTAAGCTTTTAAAGTGAATAAGAATGACTGGTGCTTCACCTTTAGCCCTGTATTTATGATACATGGTTTGTTCAATCCTTCTTGAAGCTTCTTCTTAGTGTCAGACATCACCTCCCTCATTCTCAGGGGATGCCTCTGATGCATGTCTCTGTCCCAGGTTGCCAGCCCAGCCTTGGTCCTTGCTCAGTAGCACTTTGTTGCTGTTTTCTGAGAATAATCTTATGGAAATAAAATTTTTGCCCTGAAAAATCTTTGTTTTGCTTAGTATATTTTGAGTCTGTTATTCTACTGACTACGGATCTCTCAATGATTATCATTGTGAGAAATCAGTATGTGTGCTCTGTGTGGGAGTTGATTTTTTCTTACTACTTTGAAACTTTCTTTGTGTTACTCCCTCCATTTTGATCCCACTTGGATTCCTTCTCCTGGCATGGGTCCACAGCCTTCACTTTATGGTTGAATAGAGGTTTTGCTGTCTTTCATCATTTTACATAAATTTCCCCTTTTATCTTTCTTCTCTCTGGCTCTCCAAGTCTGCTGCTCCTATTATGTTCTGTGTTGCCGATGACTTCTGCTGATCTGTGTCCAGGCTTGCTGGTTCTTTGCTGTCTCAAATCTGCTTTGGGCATATCTATCTACATCTCTTGTTAATGTTGCAGCTTGATGACTGTAGGCTGCCCTGGAGAAGCCCAGGTTTCATTGACACACTTTCTGTTCCACTGTGGATACAACCATCTAGTGGGACAGTCATGGTTTCTCTGTTTACTTGAATGTGTTTGTAGTCGTTGTACTGAAGTCTTTATCTCTAGAAGGAGACTATGGCCCACCCAGAGTCAGCTGGCACTGTCTGTTTTGGTCCTTAGCAGAGGTCTCACTTCTCAGTGTGTCTACAAATCCTTATTGCCACTATCTCGCCATGAGTGGGACTGTTCTCCAGAACAGTCTTATTAAGTGTCCTCGCTTCGGACACTGCTGTAATAAGCACACATGTAAACTCTGCTTGGCTTTTGGTCATTTTAAAAATCTGCTTTTATCTCAAAGCTTATTTTTATTTGAACAAGTGTAGCGTTAGAATCCTTTACTATTATTTTTGTGGTTTCTCTCATGGCTGCGTCTAGAAACTTTCTTCAGAACTGTCTTCCAGTTATCTTTTCCTCCTGTGGCTGTGTCTAATTCTGTAAAGATCCACTGAGACCCCTTTTTCCACTTCAATGTTAGTTTTTGTTATTTTTCATTTTGCTAGTACTTTTTTTTTTGCATGTGTATGAATGTATTGTCTGCATGCAAGTCTGTGCACCCGTGTCGTGCAATGCCGCGGAGGTCAGAAGAGGGTCTCGGATTCCCCTGGAACTGGAGTTCTCCTGGAATTGGAGTTACAGACGGTTCTTAGCCGCCATGTGGGTGCTGGGGATCGAACCCAGGTCCATTTTTGTGGTCTTTTATTTCTTTTTAAATAAACATTATTTTCAGAGTTTTTAAACATAGCTAATTTGATATCGTGTAGGAATATTCTAGCACTAATGTCCTGTAGCAATTTTTCCCTGCTGATTTGTGTTCACTTTGAGTTTTCTTCATGGTTTTATATATCTTCAGGGTATAAAATGGGCTTGGACTTACTCAGCCTAGAGCATTCTGAAGGGCTTGAGCTGGAGATCTTTTTCTTCTCAGGAAGATTTTCTTCTCTGATTATTTTCCACTATTGATATTAACCTGGATTTAGTTTATCAGCTTGTATTTCTCATACACTACAGATAGTTTGCACTTGGAAAGTCATTATATCTGAAGGCAAAATATAGTTACATATTTCCAAATTCAATATTTTCGCTTCTAGAGACATTTGAAAACAAACAGATTTCTTTCTCTTTTTATTTCATCTCTGTATCAGGTATTTCTCATGAGTCTCGTAATTGCTTTATCTTCTGTAGTGAAGAAACTCTACCGAGGCATGCACCTGGGCTCACCTATGAATAGCATTTCAGGTTCCCTGGAAAACAGTCCTGAATGATGGGGCAGATGGCAGCCAATGAACCACAAGTAGAATTCTACCCAGCAAGAAATCCAGGTAAACTCACATTTCCTTGATCTAAAGAGATAGACTTGTTAACATGTCATCTTAAAAGCTGGGGAAAGAAGGGGAGAGGGGAGTCCCAAGTCTCTTGTAAACTACTGCAAACTTTTTATAAGTACAATGGTCTTTAGATTCATTGTTAAAAGAGAAACGAATGTTCTCGGCTGTTCTTGGCTAAGCCACATCTCCATTGCTCAGACCAGTCATTGGCCACTTAGGCAGCTATGGGCAATAAAGCCCATTCTTCTGATTTCTGAACTTACAGATTCCCCCGAATGAGCTCAGCCTTGTCTTTTTGTTTAGGCCTCCTTTTTCTTCTATGGGAATTCCCTTAAGGAGGGATTTTATCATGTGTTCTTGTTTCTTCTACAAAGGAGAATCATCCTGGAACTACCTTGTTGGGTTGTTGTGAGATGACTGAGTTAGTCTACGTGAAGAGCTCAGAAGAGCTGCATGTGCTGAGTCATGCCTAGAGAGCAATTAAGGGAGCTGCAGTGGTGCCCTGGGCTGCACAGGCTATTCAGGGGGAGCGCAGTTACCACCCAGGAGTTTCTGTTCACTGCGGTTATTGCTAGGTAAAGAATCTGCTCTTGGTGACCAATCCAGCAAAATAAAATATGAAGCCCAAAAGGCCAAGTGGATGGAAGGGGTGTGGTGGGTCATGGTGCGTGCTATAGGGAAGCCATGACTAGAGAAGCCACAGCAGCTAGAAAGTACACTTTCAGCAACATTAACATGCTGATTCAAAATAACCAGGAATACAGTTTAGACTGATAACCTTTAGTGATTAACCAAGAGTTACAGATGTGCGTCAGCATCAGAAGTGCAAGGAGGTATAGAAAAAACTCTGGGAAATTCTGCTTAAAGGAGTGCCTACAAAATTTGTTCAGTATGGGGGTACTGGAAACTGAGTTAGCTAGGAGCAAGTTAGTGGAGTGCCATGTGGTGACAGACGGACACCTTTCTCCAGGTATAGTTCTTCTCTGTGACTGGATCAGGGGAAAAAGAGGAATTAATATATTAATGCACTTCTTTGTGTGTGCAAAGTCTCCCAGTGACGTATGTAATGAACTCTTCCTGCAAAGTGCAGCGAGAAGACTCATTATAAAGGTGTCCTCAGGAGCAGCTTGTGGGGGGGCAGTGTGGGGCTTGATAATGAGGTACTGGTGACAGGCAGAGAAGCAGAGACCACAGCCAGAGCATCCCTGTGCCATACAGAAACCCAGCCAGTCACTGCGGCTCTGTGACAAGGCAAGGGCTCCTCTGTCCAGGCAGAGCCCATCCCTATGCAGAATTCTTGATGAAGTTCTAAGCTTCTTTGAGCCTTTATGGAAGTCTTACTGAGAATCTCCTTCCTTGCGCAGGGGATGAGTTAGAACCTCCCTCTTCAGCTGTCTTCCAGGCCTCTCCTGGCAATGTTCGAATTAAACAAATGAATGACAAACTAAAAGCCTCCAGAAAGGTCTGTGCTGTCTTTGTGAATGTGCTGTTCCACAGCACTGCAAGCCCTTGGAGGACAGTGACAGGACAATAGAAATTCTGTCCTGAAACTACATGGGGGTGCCCATTGCTTCCAACTTTCCAGAGTCAGGAGCAGTCAGCGATTTGCTTTCTGGGGCAGGAAGACGACCAAGAAGTTGGCCAGTCCACCCCCAGTCGACGGCTGCAAGCAAGACTCTGCCCCTGGCTCCACAGCCTTGGTCTCCCCATTTGTGAAGCTGCCATTTTTCTATGATCGCTCAGCACGCAGCAGCAAGTGACACATTCTGAGCTCTTGCCGTAGTCTCCGCCCACACTACTTTCCTTGGTGGTTAAGCTGATGGCTAGCTGAAAGGGAAGAGGGAAGGCAGGACACATCATGGCTGCCTCTCGCCCCTGAGTAGGCCCACTCTGTGCAGGCCACTGAGGAAGCTGCTCCTCCTGGACTGCCCAACATCTTTTGACCCTGACTGAACTTAGAGAAGCCTGCACTTCACACCGGCAGAGGGGAGTGTGAAACACATTCTATTCGTGAGCAGACCAGGCTGAGCTGCTCCCGGGGACCACCACCACCTGCTCAGGGTCCTGACACACACCAGGTCCAAGGTAATAGATATGTAAAGGTGGATACAATGTGTCAGCAGCACCTTCCCAGGCCTCCAAGACTTGTGGGAATTGAACCTCTTATACACTGCTTTCTATGTAAGTCACATATTCGCACTGAGCCAGTATAACCACTTTTGTTGGAGTTCTGCGCCTCTGCAGGTAGGGGTATTTGTGTGGCACTGCAGGTGAGCAGACACTGAAGTTGTTTCTTTTTTTTTTTATTTCAATTTTCACCCTATTCTTCAGCTCTCTCCAATACATTTGGGGTGGCCACTGAGTGAGACCCACCAATTAGTAGACTTTGGGGTTCTGTTGGACAGTTAACACAGCTCCTTACTGACCAGGCTTTTGCCTCAGTAATAATGAAAAATCAAAGACAAGATATTTAAAGCACTTTGCAGAGACAAAGGCTGCAGTTTCCTAGGAAATGTCAGGAGCGTGTGAGGAGCAGCTCTCCAAAGCACTTCTGTGAAGTTTGTACACTTGGGCTGCAGCATGAGAAGTCAAATGAGAGAAATAAGGAAGAAAGAGAGAGTGTCGGGCGTAAAGGAACTTACACAGCTGTGAGGAAATACATTTCTTACAGTTGTGATCAGTTAGGACTGGACTGTATTTAAATGTTTAAAATGTGTTTAAGGAAGAACAGAAAACAGCTCACCCCCCCCCTCCGTCTTTCTCAATACAGAGTCTGACATTGCAGCTCAGGCTGGTCTTGAACCTGCAATCCTCTCACCTTGGCATTCCTTCAGAGTATATGTGTGCCGCCACACCTGCCTCTGCTGCTTTTCTTAACAGCAGAGTAGTTATTTATTTTATTTGCATTCCAACTTGTCTAATTTTGATAAGCACTAAAGATAAAAAAAACTAAAAGCATGAAACTAGATCTCTTTGCACATAAATGATTTTATCCTGTAATGTGGGTTAAAGAAGACTTTTCCGCAGGCTAGGAGATGTCTCTGCGGGTAAAGCTGTTCCTGCCTGAGTATGAGGACTTGAGTTCGGGTCCCCAGAACAAATGCAAAGCCAGACACAGTGGTGTGAGTCTGTAATGCCAGCATCTCTACTATAAGACATGAAGTAGAGATGGGAGAATCAATCCCTGGAGGCTGGTGTGCCAGCCTGGCACACACAGAGTCAAACAACTGGAGACCCTACCTCAAGCAAATGGGGGCAGGTACTGACACCTGAGGTTGTCCTCTGACCTCCACAGGCACACCCAGTTCACACGCCCCCACTAACATAAACATGCACATATACATACACACAAAGATTTTATAAAAAGTATTTTTTCTTAGCTAGGTGTGGTGGTGCACGCCTTTAATCCTAGCACTTGGGAGGCAGAGGCATGTAGATCTCTGTCAGTTCAAGGCCAGCCTGGTATATATAGCAAGCTCCAGGCTAGCTAGAGCTACAGGGAGATCTCGTCTCAAAAAGACCAAAAATGTATTTTTCCAGAACAATAAAACTTCACAGTCTCAGCAATAATTGCTTTCTCTGTTGAATGAGTCTCTCTTCCACAGAACTACAGAAATTGACATCCATCATGTACGCTTTCAGAGTGAGGTATTGGCTGTAGACATGAAGCATATAGAACATTGCATTCCACTTCACTGGTGGGTGTCCTAGTTTCATACGTGGACATCAGTAGAGAACTGGCCTGAGTGGAACCATTTAAAGTGAGCAGAGGCATATCGTACCAGCAGTGAGCTCGGGCACTGGCTGCAGTGGGGTCCTCCCCAGAGCTGTCAGAGCTCAGGCTTTCTGCCCACTGCACAGAAGACCCTGGAGAAGTCCAGGGAAAAGGAAGATTAGGGATCCCACACTCAGGGTACACACACACACACACACACACACACACACACACACACACGGATGAGTGTTTTAGTTGCTGTGTACTCTCGAGCACATAGACGTCTGAGGGACCATCCTCCAATGTTTGCATAGGTTGTTCCATTCAGCGGGGAAGCTGCTGTCCTTAGGGTGGGGGTCCTGTGTACACACGAAGATTGTCTTTCACCTCACCCAGGAGTGTCCTTCAGAGCAAGGACTAACATTCACATCAGAAGTTCCGTTTCCTCAGCACACATGTCCACTCTGCCCCCTGCAAGCTGCTGAACTTACTCAGGCTGCTTCCTGTCTGGCTCCCAGGAGACCTTGCACTCGGGGTTTCCCTGTCTAGGGTGTGAGATTCTTGATCACGCCCAGTCGGGGCACCTTGTTTTGCTTCCATCACAGCTGTGGGTCCCAGGGTAGCTTCTGACCTCTGCATCAACCATTCCCCTTAAAGACTCCAGACCCAGGAGGGAGGAAATGGGACCCCAAAAGGCTAGTGCCACCCTTCACAGAAGATGGCTGCTCTTGGGACAGAACTGCCATGGACAATGAGCTGATGGTAACCTGGTCTGTTGCCCCCCACCAGCCCAACCAGGACCAAAACAAGACTGAAATTTAACTCCAAGACAGAGCACTTTGGCAACGGCATGCTGGCTTACAGCCTTGACCTGGCTTCTTTCAAGGCTGAGGGTAGAGAGGGTTGCTGTGCCCCCCCCCCGAACATGCTCCTTGTGGTTTTCTCTGCGAGGCCTGGGGTGCAGCCCCCACCTGGTTCCAGGAGCTCTTCTCTGGGGAGACCCATGGTACATACCCTCTCCGTCCCCAAGAGCTAGTTTCTTTCAGCTGGTAGCAGCCTTGGTTGTTGGTCATGGGCGTTTGCCCACAATGAATGACACCTTCTACCCAAGATAGGATGGCCTAGCACAAAAGCCCCACCCCAGAACCTGAGGATCTGCTGATGCCAAGACCTTCCCCTGACCACAAAGCCTGCGGGCAGAGTCTGCCCCTCCCTAGTTCACAGGCAAGTGGAGAGGCCTTGGGTTTGAGCCAGGGCAGTCACATTGCCCATTTTCTTAGTAAGTCTTAAAGCCCAAACGTGGACTCTCACCAATTCACTCATTGGTGTTCTGACCCTGAAGGACCTCAGAATGTGGCTCTATTTAGAGATCAATCTTCAGAGAGGTGAAAGAGCTAACATGAAGCCACTCAGGTGGCCTCACCAACCACGGCCTGTGAGAAGAGGCAGGCCTTGGAGCCAGGGGACACCCACATGAGAACAGAAGGGACATTTTCAAGGCCAAATATGCTCCTTAGGATTTGTCAAATAGAGTCAAACTGGAGTCACCTGGGAAGAGGGAACCTCAGCTGAGAATCTTCCTTCCTCAGATTGGCCTGTGCCATGTCTGGAAGGTATCTTCCTAATTTCTGATCAATAGAGACTGGTCCACTGTTGGTGGTGCCTTCCCTGGGCAGGTAGGCCTGGGCCCTTTAAGAAAAAGCTGAGTATGGGCTGGAGAGATGGCCTAGTGGTTAAGAGCGCCGACTGCTCTTGCAGAGGACCCGGGTTCGATCCCCAGCACCCACATGGTGGCTGAAAACCTTCTGTAACTCCAATTCCAGGAGAACTCTAGTTCCTGGGGAATCCAACACCCTCTTTTGACCTCCGTGGCATTGCACGACAGGGGTGCACAGACATACATGCAGACAGTACATTCATACACATAAAATATAAATAAATAAAATTTAAAAAAAAAAGAAAAAGCTGAGTAGTCCAGGGGACACCAGGCAGGAAGCAGCCTTCCTCTGAGGTCACTGCTTCAGTTCCTGCCTCCAGGTTCCTGCCTGGGGCTCCTGCCCTGGTTTCCCTTCCTGTTGGATTGTAAAGTTTATTTATTTATTTATTTATTTATTTATTTATTTATTTATTATTTTTGTCTTTTCAAGACAGGGTCTCCCTGTAGCCCCAGCTGACCTGGAACTTACTCTGTAGATCAGGCTGGCCTTGAACTCACAAAGATCCGCCTGCCTCTGCCTCCCAAGTGCTAGGATTAAAGGTGTGTGCCACCACGCCCGGCTTGGATTGTAAAGTTTTAAGATGAAATCAAACCCTTTCCTTCCTAACTTGCAATCAAAAGTAACTAGAACACTAGGAGAGAGGCCGGACTAGGAGTTAGTCCTGCCATACCTGGTCTTCTGCCTCCAAGCCTTCAGGTCTAGGAGTCTGCTGGCCCCAGAGAGGGTGACCAGAAACTGATGCTCCTAGCCCGTCAAACACCCAGGAGTTCCTGTGTCGAAGTCTGAAGGACAGGAAGAACCCACTTCATTCCATAGCACACTAATACATGTGTCATTTCTCAAAATAGTTGACCATCAAATGTCACTCAGGAAAGACCTGTGTGTTTAGCTTGGAGCTGGGTGTGAAAGGCTCTGTGCCCACAGTGGGCATGCAGCTCATAAGCTGAAGATCAGAGATCAAAAGGAACAGCACAGAGTTGCAGTATCTTAGGACCAGAGCATAACCAGGATGTGCGGGAACTTCCGGCAGTCCCAGGGAGCCATGGAAAAGAGAATGCTCATTACGTGGCCTTCATGTGGCAGGCTTGCATCATAAAAACGAGGAGAACCTTAATACAATCAAAGAGTCTGGCAGGGCCACCTGCTTTTCTTGCTTTCGTCCATTTGCAAAGCAGCCACTGAAAATCAAATGGATTTGATTTTCAGTGTAGATGGAGGGGGGTGTTCTGTGGTGGGTGCACTCCTTAAATAGAGGGAGAAGGCACGGTGTCAGGCAGAGCAGTAAGTGTCCTCGTGAGCTGTGGACAGACCTTTCTGTAATTGTATGTTCTGGACAAACAGACCACAGGCACGGGGATGGGGGGGCTTCCCCCCCCCTCAGCAAAATGAAGACCCTTTTAAAGTGAAACAGCATTATTGATCAAAGGGAAGGGTGGCTCTCGATGTAAAGAAGGCGCAGCTGCTGTCACCCAGTGCCTCACACAGGCGGCACTGATGCCCTCTCTTATTAAAAACCGGTCAGATTGCGTTCCAAGTCCAGCCTGCAAAGTTAATGATAAGCTCACAATAAAGTACCAGCATGGATGTGAGCCTTGTAATACACCGTGATTACTTGCGTTTTTATTAGCAGCCTGAGCGGCGGGCTTGGCCGGATGGTATTTGACACACAGACGGATGTTCCCAGGCGCTCTGCACAGCAGCCTCACTTCAAAGTCCTCGCCCTGCTGGCTTGGTTTACACCTGAGCCAATTAGCTGGGGAGATCAGAAGAGGCCTGAAAAGGGAGCCCAGCCCTTATTTCTGGACTGGAGAAAGTCACTTGATCCCAGGTAAGCCGATATTAGGACAATAGCAGAGAAAGTGAGAGGAGACGGACAGAGGGCGCTGGGCACTCTGCACACAGAGCAGGGGGGACTGGCCAGGCGCAGGCCGCAGTGAGGCCTGGCCCTCGCTCAGGGGTTTTGTTGGGCTTTTGTTGGCAACAAAGGGGCTAATTGAAATGAAACAGTCTGCAGTCTGTTTGTTGGCACATCAAATATGCTGTAAGATATGCTGATGCCTGCTCCTCCTGAATTATTGAACATCACAGCTTCCAGAAATAAGACAGGCGGGCAGGGCGGAGGGAGAGGCTGACATGGCTGCTCCGCTTCTCTCCGAGGCTCTGCCTGCCTGGACAGTAGGACAGGTCTCCAGTGCTGGAATACCTCCTCATTTGGGCCCCCCAAAGAGGCAAAATGCACCAAACCCAGGAGAGGAGAAAGGATGGACTCCCCACGCTCCCAAGTGGTCTACCCAGAGGAGAGCTGGGGTGCATCACTGGGCCCAGGGCCGGAGTTCTGCCTGCTGAGCAACCTGCTCCACACACTTTGGGGAGGGGCAAAGTGAGGTAGAGCCTGCTGAACCACGCTCCTGATCTGACAGGACCACCAGGCTTCTGCCCTGCTGTCACCAAGCCAAACTGAGGCAGAGGTCGCAGCAGCGCAGGGAACTGCAAGGAAGCAGGATGAGTCGAGGGATGCAAGACGCTAAACGTAGCGTGTGAACGTACATGTGCTCACACTTGAACACGTGTGGGCTTGTGCTTCCCTGTAGATAGGTGAAGGTACTCAGCATGCAGGGGGAAAAGCCACAAGTCCTGGGGACCGGACTGCCTCTGCAGTTCACCTCTCTTTCTACCATGGGCATCCTAAGAGATTGTGAATCAGGTACCAAAAGATTCTCTCGAGCAGTCAGAGGCCAGGCTAACCCAAGAGCCCCTCTCTGCAGAGCCCAGGAACTAGGGACATGGGACACTTCAGATATGGTACTAAGGGTGGGCCAGCTGCACTTCCCAGCTAGGAGCATTTCCTCTGTCTGGGAAGACACTTGGGCGCAGCCACAGGAAGTTGAGGCGACCCCTCACAGTGTGAAAACCATGCTGTAACAGTTGTTCTCTTCTATTTACTGATTTGTTTCATTTTATCCCAGACCAGGGAGCTTGGTCTATAATCTGAGCACTGCGATCAGGTGATTGGAGCTGTCCCATGGAGGTGGAGGTACATGCCAGCTCACTCCTGACAGTCCCCATCTCACAGTGGCCAGCCCACCTTCTGCACTCAGTGGCGTCTGAAGCCCTGTGGCCAGGAGCCACCTGGTCTAACCACCTGCCTTTGGTAAACTGTGGCCAGGAGCCACCTAATATAACCACGAGCCACCCGGTATAACCACCCCCCACCAGTGACCTGTGGCTACTTTGCACTCGGCGGCAGGGGCGGAGATCACAGGACCTGCAAGAGCCGGCCATGGACTTCACATGTGCCAGGGCAAGTCAACCAGGCCTGCGCTAAGAGAGTTTAGAGACATGCCCCCACTGACTCTCAAGGTCCGTGGCTGTCATGATGCAGAACTAGCTCAAACTCAGGGAGGACAGTGGCTGTCATATGACAGACACACTAAGGCAGGCAGGCTGGAGGAATGTCCAGTCCAGCTTCCCCCAGGACAGGATGGGGGCTGCAGCAGCGCTGAGCTGTTAGCAGGGATGATGTAAGAAAACATGTAAAGAGAGAAACACACTTATGAATCAGCTGCTGACTGTGAAGGACGCCGTGCCTCCCCTTCCACCCACCCCCTTAAGCTACCATGTCCCAGCATCTGTCTTGTCCCAGAGAGACCCTTGTATTCACTCAAATAATGACCCCTGGAGGTTATTGGGAGAGCCCCTTCTTGGAGCAGCCTGACCTCTGACCCATGGATGTGCTGGCAGGAATAAAGCCTGGAAGGAGGCACAGACCACGCAGCCACCACGACAGTCCACCACGACAGTTCTCTGCTCTCCACTACTAACCCTGACCTGAACTACCCTTCAGCCGGCTGTGCTGGGCTCTGCTTCTGTGGACAATGGGAAGGGCTCTGGGTCGCTGTGAACCATATGGTGCACAGCATTAGATCACAGCAAGCAGAAAGTTCTCTGAGTCTAGAATAGAGGCCTATAAGCAGCAGCTCCAACGGAGGGCAGAGGACCCAGGCAATGAAGCCAGCCTGGCACAGTGGTGCCACTACAGCCCCTATGATCACTTCAGTCTCTACTGGTGACCTGGCCCTGGGCCCTGGAGGCCATAGGCTCCCGAGGTCAGAAACCCCTGACTGCTAAGTGGGACTGGCCTCACTTCCTGCGCCCAGCTTCACTGAGTGATCAGAACCCTGTGAACATAAAACAGGCCCTGCTTGATGATCTGTGGGGATGGTCAAAGCCTCTTCCTCTTTCCTTTCTGATAGGTTTGGAGAGGGACAAGACTGGGTGTCGGGCCTGATCCCAGTGTTTCCTCCATGCTGTCTGCTTCCTCTCTGGCCTCTGTAGCCACTCCTCTCACCTGCACATGCCTTGACATCCTCTGCTGACCTGGGGCAGCTACCTGTGATTTCATACATTCCTAGATGTTCTTCCTTCTGCTTGTTTTGCTAATCTCATCCATCCTTCATGTTTCAGATTGTTTCCTCTCCCCCAAAGCTTGCCAGGTTCCTACACTCCACCTGAATTATTTGAATATGAACTCTGAGTGCACTGGACTGTTTGAGATGAATGGTGGACTTCTTAAGGCAGCCTAATGTAGCAAGATCAATGGGGGGGGACCAGCGAGGAAACTGCAGTCGTCCTGTGTCTGCGAGTGGAGAGAGAAGCAAAGACCAGGTGCGCAGCGATGCCTCAGAGATTTTCAGCCAAAAGGCGTGGGCAGGAGGGAAGCTGGGGAGCCTGTCCTGGGTGATGATGGCTCCTCCACAGAGCAGAGGAGGAAGGAGAGGCTGAGTGGGAGGTCTTAGACGGGGGCCAGGTCTAGCAGTTTGGAAAAGGACAGAGCTGCAGTCCTCAGGAAGGCATGCCATGCTGTCACTGGCCGGGAACTGACCACAGGAAGGATGGCCAGGCAGGAGCATCGGAGAGATTGCATCACAGAGGGGCTCAGTTACATGCTCTGCAGCTGTGCTCTGACAGGAGCGTCCCCATGACCTCCACCAACACCAGAAACATTTGACTGACACTAAGGAATGATGGAGGAGAGGAACAGAGGGCCAGATGAAAACTCAAATGGCCAAATAACGGACTTACTGCAATCATAAATCACTATACTAAATATAAACAGACAAATGTTCCAGTAAGGATGGAGATGATCAGACCAATCAATGAAGTAGGAACTCTCAATGCTGTCAGAGCGAGAAGAAACGGAACACAGAGGACAGGAAAGGCTTCAGTGCTGGCCCTGTGTTTCCTTACCAAACCGTATGGCTCTTCCTCCATCAGATCAGTGCCTTTGTCAAGGAACACCTAAAACCAGAAGGCGGTGATGGTGCAGTGGAGATGCACTCTGATGACTTAGCCATGTGAACACACATGAAGGCAGTCACCGACACGCGAAGTGATGTACTCAGCAAATGGAGCTTCATTCAGAGCTTGTCCCTGGACACTGCTGAGCTCTGTGCATCCTCCTTGTTCGCCACTCACTGCTGATATTCTTAGGCACTGAAATCCCCTCTACTCTAGAATCTGTATAGAGAGAGACGTGGTTCCACATGAAGGCCCACTGCCTCCTGTGCTCCTGTTACAAGGAATCTACCTCTCCAAGCATAGCTGCCTCAGTGGTTCAGAAAGCATTTATTCAGCTCTTTTTCTATATTTTACTGCATTTATCAAGTAGCTGAAGTGAGGAAAGATGGGCTGACATCAAGTGGAAAACCATAGTAGATGTGGAAGACACAGAGTTTCCAAGGCCTCTCCTCCCAGAAACTGCGGCCCCTGCCCACAGCTCTTTTCCACAGACTGCACCATGTGTGATCACGCAGGCTTCCCATTGTGTAGATTGTGCTTAAGACCTGCTTTTCATACCAGATTTAAACTCCAGGGTAGAAAAGGCATGATTCTTTCATTTGTCACTATATCTCCAACACAGACACCACTCAATGATGGACAGAGTTTGTAAGACAGATAATGATTGCGTTTCTAACACAGAGAAGTAGACAGAGTGATCAGTAACTAGGTTGAAAATGAGTGGATGATAGCTAATGATAGATGATGCAGATACATGATGGATTGATGGGTGACTAGAGATTATAGATGATAGATGATGATGATGATGATAAATAGATAGATAGATGATAGATAGATGATACATAGATACATAGATACATAGATGATATACATAATGGATCAATGAGTGACTAGAGATTATAGATGATAGATGATAGATTAGATAGATAGATAGATAGATAGATAGATAGATAGATAGATAGATGATAGAGATATGTGATTGATCCTCGATGAGTGACTAGAGATTACAAACAATAGATGAGCCAGGCGTGGTGGCACTCACCTTTAATCCTAGCACTTGGGAAGCAGAGGCAGGCGGATCTTTGTGAGTTCAAGGCCAGCCTGATCTACAGAGTAAGTTCCAGGTCAGCTGGGGCCACAGGGAGACCCTATCTTGAAAAGACAAAAAAATGATAGATGATAGATAGATAGATAGATAGATAGATAGATAGATAGATAGATAGATGATAGATAGATGATAGATAGATAGAGGATAAATGATAGGTAGAATATAGATAGGCAGATATATGAGAGGATAGACAAATATGAATAGTCACAGGAGTGATCAATGAATAGATAACAGAGGTTATGTAAAGAGATGATAGATTTAAAAGGAAGGAAGGAAGGAAAGAAGGAAGGAAGGAAGGAAGGAAGGAAGGAAGGAAGGAAGGAAGGAAGGAAGGAAGGAAAAAGGTAATAAGAAAACAGAAGCAAACAGGGCCTGGTAGGGAGGCTGCAGAGCCAATGCAGACAAATGGCCAACTGCTCCTGAGCACTCTGGATTCCTCCCCAGGTTTGGCATGCCTTCCTGGTCCTTGGGCAATGGCTCTGGCAGGGGGGAGATTAGATGGGAATTGTTTCTGGAATCTAGTTTTTCCACATTAACTTGTTTCAAAGGATTCTTCAAAGTGCTTTCAGTTGAGCAGATCGTTTATGCACAGTCATCTTAGAGAACTTAAGGAATGCACTTCCATGAGAGGACCTTAGCAAATTAAACATTTCTTCCAAAATTAGATATACAAGCAACAGAGAGGGTTATGGCCGCCATCTTAGAGTACAGGTCCCAGGAGAGGAGAGGGAGAGCACTGCATGCACCATAGGAGAACCACCCACGGTGTCCGTCTTCCACTAGAGGCCGGCCCACCCCTCCCTCACCCCAGGCCGTTGTTTCCCTGCCGCCCCTCCTGCCCCATCCTCCCACTCTTCTCAGAAGCACTCAGGCCCCCACTGAGCCGCAGTCTCACACAAAGCGCCCACTCATGCAGCCTCTCGCTGTCCCTGCTCAGGCTTTCCTGGGTATCTATGTCCTCCTCGGCCTCCACAAAGCCTGGCCAGTACCCACATGTGCCAACTCCAACCCTGAGGACAGCCGTGCCTCACAGCATCAGGGGACAGAGATCAAAGAAATACAAAGTTCTTGCCCACTTCCCACCCCAAAGAAAGCTCAAATGAGAGCCAGGACAGTCCACAGTCCAGCTCTGCTTTCCCACCTGCCTTGTCCTCTGGTCAAGCTGCTGTGTGCTGCCAGCCAGATGTATGTATGACCAAGTTGGCAATACTTTCCCCTCAGGAGGCTGTTGAGAGTCCACCAGGGTCAGCACAAAGCAGTTAGGACACCGGGGGAGGACGGGAAGACCACAGGGCTGAAACACAGCACAGGATAAACAGCCTGCAGTGCCTCCAGTCCTGGGTCTGTACAATTCACCCTGGCTGGTCCTAGTTGAATCACCAAAGCAGACTCGCCAGTCTGGCTACTGCCCAGGGTAGGGAAGGTCTCTGGCAGCACCCAGGTGGCTGCCTCTGCCGGTTACTCGTCTCCTGCTCAGATTCTCCAAAGTAGACCAAGAACCTTATAAAGCAATTGGCTTTCATTGCATCGAACTTAGGGTTTATAGGAATGACTCCTTTTCAAGTTACAGTTGTATCTCTTATGCAGCATCATAAAATGTGGTAACTATGACAAAAGTGCTCAGTTAAGCCTGGTACATAGGTGCACTCCTGTAGTCCCAGCACCTGGGGAGGTGGAGGCAGGACGATCTTGACTTTAAGGCCAGCTTGGGCTACATAGTGAGAAGCTGTATCAGAAAACAAACATGTAGGGAAACAAAAGTCTCTTGTCCCAGTAGAGGTGAGCAGGGTGCACAGCAGCCCAGTGCATCATGGGAAGGACCCAGGAGACCCATCCTTTAGAACAGAGCATATGTGCACCCCGCAGGCCAGGGGCATATGGGAGACCTGGCAGAGATTGCCATGACTCTGTGTCCTAGGGTGCTCATTCAGCCATCATAACCCAGTGTCCTGTGCATACTAAGCACATACTCTTGCCATATGTGCATGCATGTGCACATGTGTGTAGGTTTGCATGTATGCAAGTGCATGTGTATTCTATGTGCATGCATTGTGTGTGCACACATACACACATGTAAATACACATGTATGGGTGTGCATATGTTCATGTGTTTACCTGTGTATATATGTATGTACACACATATTTGTGTATTTACATTGTGTATTTGTGCATGTGTGTGCCTATGTGTCTATGTGCAGATGTGTGCTTATATGTTGCTATATGCCCACATGTGCTTGTGTGCATGTGTACGTGTGTACATACATGTGTACGTGCATGTGTGCACATATGTGCACAGGCGCATATGTGTGCATGTGTGCAAATATGTGCATCTGCAAGTTTATTGTGTGCTTAGGTAAGAATGCATATATGTGTGCATTTATGAGACCATATGTGGGCCTGTGTCGGTATATGTGTGTTTACATGTACATATACACACAAGCATATGTGTGTATGTGTGAAAGTATGTTTATATATGTGTGTCTATGTATGTGTTGTTGGTCGAACTGAAAGAATCTCATCTTGAAAATGAGTGAGAATCCGGTCCTTGGCTTGGGTCATGCAGGTTTGGCAGAATTCTCGGCTTTGCCCAGCCATGGAAAGACCTGGAACATGCTGCACATTTTCGGCCTCTGTCCAAGGAGAAGTGTCTGACTCCTTCTCAGCTGTTAGGGAGTCCAGGCCCTTGTGGTGGAGTTCTGCCGTGGGTGTTGCTGCCCCCACCAGCCAGTCTCTTCTGCCTCCTCAGTGTTCGCCTGCTCCAGGCCTCCGCAGGCCTTCATCCCCTCCACTTCGTCAGGGAGGCCTCTCCCACCATTCCTGTCCCTGGGGTAAGCCTGTTTCCATGCTGTCATCAACCTGTCACGGTGTCAAGGAAAATTCCTTCCCTGGAGAAATACGTGCACAGTGGGGTACTGCCTCCTTCTCCTACCCCCATGATCCCAAGGACAGAATGAGGAAAAGACTCCAAACTACAGTTTAGAGAAAACTAGAGAGTTTAATGGATTTGCTTATGGAGCGAATGGGTGTGTGGGGGGGGGTCACTTATGGACTGAATGGGTGTGTGTGTGGGGTCACTTATGGAGTGAATAGGTGTGTGTGTGGGGTCACTTATGGAGTGAATGGGGGTGTGTGGGGGTCACTTAGGGAGTGAATGGGGGTGTGGGGGGGTCACTTATGGAGTGAATGTGGGGGGGTCACTTATGGAGTGAATGGGTGTGGGGGGTCACTTATAGACCCCTGGGACCTCCCCAAGCTGGCAACTGCAGGGTCCTACCAATGATCGGAGAGACCGGCCCCTAGCATTTCTTGCTCCTTATGCAACCAAGGTGAGCTGGCCAGTTGGGAGGGGTCCCTGAATCCCTGGCTCCTCCCTTTCCCTCGGAAGACCAATACTCAAGTTCAGCTTTTCAGGGAGCCAGGCACTCTTATGCATGAGAAAGCACTTGACATCAAAAGTCGGTGCTTGTTTCAGAAGGTGCAAGCCATTTGTAACATTCTAGAAGTGCATCTAAAGATAAGCACACATTCTTCCTTTAGATAACTAGCATTATCTAAAATTCATATTGGATTTGAGTTATAAAAAGAGCAACTTAATTTTCAAATATTTGAAAAATTCTCCAAATCTTCAATCTACATTTTGTGGGAAATTTTATACTCTTGTTGGGTATCATTTTACGATCACCATATGAAATATTAACTTGGGTAATGTGTGGAATCACAGGGCATTCCACTGTGCTCCCAAAGAGACTAATCTGATTTTATTTACATCTACCACACAATCACACACACACATACATACATGCATACATATGCACTCACATACACTCACATACACATACAGCTCTTTTTTTATTTTTTTAATTTTATTTATTTTTGTATGTGTATGAATGTACTGTCTGCATGTAGGTTTGTGCACCCGTGTCGTGCAATGCCACGGAGGTCAGAAGAGGGTGTTGGATTCCCCAGGAACTGGAGTTCTCCTGGAATTGGAGTTACAGACGGTTCTCAGCCTCCGTGTGTGTGCTGGGGATCGAACCCGGGTCCTCTGCAAGAGCAGTCGGTGCTCTTAACCGCTAAGCTATCTCTACAGCCCACAGCTCTTTTTTTAAACTTTAAAAACCCTAAGAAATACTTGGTTTGAGAGGGCAATCAGCAACAAAATATAACTCAGAAAAACAGACAACCTATTAGCTTAAGCTAATTCCACAACCATTTATCAGTTTTGATTATGAAAGAAAAAAGCATTGTGCCTTTTTAAAATGTACTTATACTATCTATTGAATAAACGTTATTTACCTTTAAAAATTAATTTTATGTGTATGAGTGTTTTGTATGCATGTATTTAAGGGCACCAATGCTTGTAATGCCCACATAAACCAGAAGAGGGCTTCAGATTCCCTGGAACTGGAGTTAAAGCAGCTGTTAGCAGCCATATGAACACTGGGAATTAAACCCAGGTCCCTGCAAGGACCCCCAGTTCTCGTAACTGCTGAGCTATCTCTCCAGCCCCACACTTCCTTCTTTGGGGTGAAGTATTGTAATCTATTGTATGTGTGTACATGTCCCTGGGGGCACGGGTGCATGATTGTGTGTGTGGAGGTTAGCACGCTGTCTTCTTTGATTGCTCCACACATTATTTTTTGAGGCAGTGTCTCCCATCAACTCGATCTCACAGATTTGCCTTTGAGCTCCATCCTCCTGCATATGCCTGCCCGGCACTGAGCTACAGACATGCCTGGCATTTTCTTATGTGTTGGGTCCTCGTGCCTGCGTGCTAAGTACTTTACAACCAGAGCCATTTCCCAGTCCCACCCAAAAACCTTTAAAACAAACAGTGCCATGATCCCAAGGCCTAGTTTAAGATGTGACCCAAGAATGGCTGTGTCTATGTTCCTGTTTGGAGAGTCTAAGGAAACTGGATAGAGAAAAATACACTCTGTGTACATATGTATTTAAACATTTGAATTATCTTGTCTAGTTAGAGTCTATTTATGGACCTGATTCTTCAGTGACCTTTCATGTGAATGAGATCTGTAAGAACAACAACTATTTCCTGGGGTCTCAATTTTTTAATGAGTCAGATGGTTATTTTAATACAAGCTAAACTGGGAAGATTAAAATTGAATATTTTTATTGAAGTTTTGTGAATTTCATGCATCATATTTTGATCGTATTCAGACCACAGCCCTGATACACACCCCTTAGCTCCTCTGCCCAAGGACATGTATTCTATGCTATCTAAGGCTTATACAGTCAAATTTATGTCCTCAAATGCCCTTTGGTGTGAGTCTACCCACTGGATCCTGGCCAACCCACCCAGTGTCACACCTTTAATGAATACTGATGCTCTCCCAGCAGCTATAGTTACCAATAGTTCCTCAGCTAGGGTCAGGGCTTCTTACCACTTCCCACATCTATCCCAGCATTTTTTCTGGTTTGAGCGTGCACAGGACTTGTGTTTGCTGTCACCTTGGCTGTGAGTTCATATGAGTAACTGCCCAGCTAACTGGAAGCCTTTGTCTCCTTGTGGTCATCCATGCCCGCTCACTCTTACAATCTCTCCACTCCCTGTTCCACAGTGATCCCTGGGAGGCAGAAGTTTGACATAAGTATCCTATTCAGGGCTAAGCACTCTGCAATCTCTTATCCTCTGCATGTTGGCCCATTGTGCATATCTGTGTTAATTACCATCTGCCACATGGGGACATGTCGCTGGTGAGAGGTGGGAGATGCATTAATCTATGGGTCTAACAGTAAACCACTAGGAGTCAGTTTAATACTATGTCCAATCAGCAGAATAATAGTAGTATGTTCTTCCCTTGTGAGCTGCCTAGCCATAGGTTCCTGGGCCTGACATCAGTGTCAGGAATTGCCACCATGTTGTAAAGGAGACCTTAAATCAGGAAGCTGTTGGTTACTCCCATGACATTCATGCCACCATCACACCACATATCTTGCCATGTCAGTCGTTAGTGTAACTTGAAGGACTCACAGCTGGACGAGGGTGACAATCACTTTTCTCTTCTGGTAGCAGGTGCAGAACCTTCCAGCACCTTGAACACTAGTCAGTAGAGATAAAGCTTTGAGGTCAATACCAGCTTGATTTCCCTTGTTTGTTCTACACCTCGTGTACGTAGCATCTTCAACAATAGGGTCTTACCATTCCTCTGGTTCATAACAAAGATCAGGGGCCATGGCTAGCATTGTTTGAGGATCTATGGAACCCCTGGTCAACAGATTCAAAAGGAATCCATTATGGCATTAGGCTTTTTATTTGCTCGCCTACGGCGTCTGGTAGGGAAATGTCTTCCTATCACAGGGCAGCTCCTTTTAATGCATGTTATGTTGTATATGTGTGTACTTTGGGGTTTATACAGTGGTAACTTTCCATATGAGTTTTTATGGAGGCTTTAGTGTCAGTCGTCCCTTCCACACTCGCTCCTCTGCCCTGGCCTCCATTCCCCACCCCATTTAGCCCTCGCTACTCACTCTTCCCCTTTCCCCTTCGTATCACTGAATTCTCTCTCCACTTCCATGGCCTCCTGGCTACCCCATAGCCTTGCATTTTGCAACTGAAACTTACATACCTATGGATTCAAAGCTGGCGTCCACTTATGAACAAGAACAGGGGACATCTGTCTTTTTGAGATCGTCCTCACTCAGGACGATTGCTTTCAGTTCTATCCATTTACCTGCAAATTTCATAATTTTGTATTTCATAAGAGGTGAATAGTATTCCATTGTGTAAATGTGACATATTTTACTATCCATTCATCAGCTGACTGACATCCAGGTTGTTCCCATTCCCTAGTTACTGTGAATAGAGCAGCAGTGAACATGCATGCACATACATGAACAGGTGTCTCCATAGTAGGATATACAGTCCTTTGGGTATATACCCAAGAGTGGTATGGCAGATCATGTGGTGGATTACATTTATTGTTTTATGTATGTTGAGTCATCCATGCATTTCAGGGATGAAGTCAACTTGATCATGGTAGATAATCTATTTTATTTTTTTTGTGTGTGTGTAATTTTCTTTTCTTTTCGTTTTGAAACAGGGTCTCCCTTTAGTCCCAGCTGGCCTGGAGCTCACTCTGTAGAGCAGGCTGGCCTTGAACTCACAGAGATCTGCCTGCCTCTGCCTCCCGAGTGCTAGGATTAAAGGTGTGCGCCACCACGCGGGGCTGTAATTTTCAACAAAACAATGTGACGGTATTTGAGGTCCCTTCCTCTTCCACACCTCTCCTAGTCCCACTGCTTCCTGCCCAGTGAACTGCACCATATACAATACAGCTATAGGGTCTAATTTGTGTCCCCAAGTGTCCTTCAGTGTGGGCCCATCCA
The DNA here is from genome assembly GCA_009823505.1 of Rhizomys pruinosus. NCBI lineage: Eukaryota > Metazoa > Chordata > Mammalia > Rodentia > Spalacidae > Rhizomys > Rhizomys pruinosus. Next base: position 638,984 of record VZQC01003291.1, read on the forward strand.
GTAGAGCATAGTCAAACTACCAAGACTCCCCTTGTGGAGACTGTCTCCCCCTCCCAGCAGCCATCAGCTGCCAGAAATCCCTCAGGTTGCGGTGGGATTTCCTACCCACTTCCTCATGCCTCTGCTGCCATTTTCTCTGGTTTGCACTTGTATGGGACTTTTGCAAGTCGTCACCATCACTGTGAGTTCCTACGTGTAACTGGCCAGCTGTCTGGAAAACTCCCTTTTTTGTCATAGTTCCCCATCTTTGCTTCTTACAACCTTTCCTCCTGGATGTCCACAACGATCCCTGAGCCTCAGGAGAAGGAAGTTTGAAGTAAGTATTTTGTTCAGGAACAAGCACTCTGCAGCCTCTTCTCTGCACCTTGGCCAGTTGTAGGCTTCTGTCTTAATCACCTTGTGCTGCATAAGGAATCCTCTCTGGTGAGAGTTGAAAGATGCACTCAGATGTAGAGGTTATATTGAAAATGTGTCACTTAGGGCCAAGCATTTCACAGACAATTATTCTCTGCATTTGACCCATTGTATAAGACTCTGTATGTGTCAGTTGCAAAAAGAACTTTCTTTGGTGAGTGGTGAGAGGTGCACATGTCTGTAAATATAAGGATGAATATTTAGCATGCAGTAAGAAATCATGTTGGTCTAGGGATGTGCCAAAAGTAGGATTTTCTCTAGGATCTATGACTTCTCCAGTGATAATCTTTCGGTGTGCTCTTGTATTTGGTTGCATTTTATTGAGCACTTTGCCATCTATATTTGATAGAGAGATTAGTCTATATTTCTCATTTTTATATCTTTATCTGGTTTTGGGTAATACTCAATAAAAACTATTTAAAAGTATTCTTTCTTTTTCTATTTTATGGAATAATTTGAAGAGTATTGGTATTAGTTCTTCTTTGAAGGTCTGATAGCGTTCTGAACTGTTTCTACCTGATCCTGGGAATTTTTTAGTTTGGAGATTTTAATTATTGCTTTGATATTATTAGTTGTTAGGAATTTATTTAACTTGCTTACCTCATCTTGGTTTAATTTTGGTCAGTCTTGTATATCTAGAAATTCATCCACTTCTTTCAGATTTTCTAGTTTACTCAAATATAGGTTTTTAAAATATGTTCTTATGATTCTCTGAATTTCCTCAGTATTTGTTGTAATGTTTCCCTTTTCTGATTTCATTAATTTGTGTCCTCTCTTTTGGTTAATTTGACTAGAGTTTTGTCAATATTGTTAATCTTTTCAAATAACCAGCTCTTTGTTTCATTGATTCTTTGTATTGATTTTTCATTTCTATTTTATTAATTTCTCCCCTGATTTTGATTATCTCTTCCCATCTACTCCTCTTGAGTATTGATTGTTCTTTGTTTTCTAAGGTTGTTTTAATGCATCATTAAGTTATTAATGTGATACATCACTAATATTCTGATGTAGCTACTTTCCTTAGAACTGCCTTCATCATTTCTCATAGATGTTGGTATGTTATCTTTTTATTTTCATTCTTTAAACTTCCTTCTTGATTTTGTCCTTGACTCAGTTTCCCTTCAGTGAGTGCTCACTTTTCCTGAGTTTGTGTATTTTTCTCATTCCTTTTGCTGTTGCTATCTAGCCTTCCTTTGTGGTTAAGTAGAATACAGGATGTTATTTCAATTTTCTTAAATTTTTGAGACTCATTTTGTGTGCTAATATGTGGTCAGCTTTAGAGAAATTTCCATGTACTGCTGAGAAGAAATTGTATTCTTCTTCAGTGTTTGTGGGGAATGTTCTGTAATTGTCTGTTGGGTGCATTTGCTTTATGATGTCATTTAACCCTGGTTCTCTGTTTAATTTTTGTTTGGATGATCTGTTGGTGAGAGCAGGCACTGATGTCACTGTCACTGTGTTGGAGTCAAGGTGTGATTTTAAATATGACTGTTTCTTTTATGAAATTCAGTGTCCCTCTGTTTGGTACATATATATTTGGATTATAGTATCTTCTTAGTGGGTTTTTCCTTTAAATAGTATGCAGTCTTCTTCTCTATCTCTTCTGATTAGTGTTAGTTTAAAGTCTATTTCATCAGATATTTGAATGGCTATGACTGCTTGTTTTCCATCCTTTCACTCTAAGGTTGTGTCATTTATTGATCTTGAGGTGCATTTTTGGAGGCATCATAAAGATGGATCCTGTTTTCTAATTCAATCATTTAGTCTCTGTATTTTTTTCTTTTTTGAGACAGGGTCTCCCTGTATCCCCAGCTGTCCTGGAACTCACTCTGTAGACCAGGCTGGCCTTGAACTCACAAAGATCTGCCTGCCTCTGCCTCCCAAGTGCTAGGATTAAAGGTGTGCGCCACCATGCTCAATTTAGTCTCTGTCTTTTTGTTGAGGAATTGTGACCACTGATATTAACAGTTATTACTGATACTGTTATTTTGTCGTGGTGGTGTTGTTTTCTTTGCCTTTTTGTGTGCGGGGGGGGGGGGTTACCTGTTCTGGAATTGTTTAATCCTTGTCCTCCCTTGCTGTGTTTGAGCCTCAGAGTGAAGCATTCCTTCTAGTTTTTACTGTACAGTTGGCTTAGTGGACATCAATTCCTTAAATGTTTTTATGGTGAAATTTTTCCTTTCTCCATCTATTATGACTGATAGTTTTGCTGAGTACAATACTCTGGGTTGATATCTGTGGTCTTTAATAAATTGTAGAACATCAGTCCCTGGTCTCCTGGCTCTCAGAGTCTGCTCTGAAAAGCTGGGTGCTATTCTGACAGGCCTGCCTTTGTATGTTATTTGTTCCTTCTCTTGCAGCTTTCAGTATCCTTTCTTCATTCTGTACATTTAGTGTTGTTGTGACATGAGGATCTTCTTTTCTGCTCCTGTCTATTTGGTGCTCTGTACGCCTCTTGGACCTGGATAGGCATCTCCTTGATTACATTTGTTTCTTGTATGATTTTGTCGAAAATACTTTCTGTTCCTCTGACCTGTATTTCTTCTTGTTTTCTATACTAGTGATTCATAGATTTGGTCTTTTTTACATCCCAAAGTTCCTGCACATTCTGTTCCTCAATTTTCTTAGATTTAATAATTTTTTGGCTAAATGATCCAATTCTTCTACCTTGTCTTCAAAGCTTGATAGTCTCTCTTCCACTTAATTCATCCTATTGGTGAGGATTTTCACTGAGTTTTTTGTTTCACTTATTTTCTCATTTCAAGTTTTCAGTTTAGCTTTTCTGCAAAAATTCCATTTCTTCATTAAATCTTATTATTATATCTTAGATTGTTTTCACTATTTCATTCCGTGTTTGTGTTTTCAGAGATTAATTCTAAATCTATGCGTGTTCTCATTGATTTTCTTGGACATATTTATAATCATTGTTTTGAAACCACTGTCTTGTGCCTCAAGGAACTTGCCCTTCTCAGGGGACATTGCGGGGAGTGGGGGGGGGTCCAGTTTCTGGAGGTGTATTATTTTGGTTATTGATGTTGTTTATGCTTTGCGATTGGAGCTAGGCTCCTGGAGTTATGTCTCTGCTGGTGTGTCTTGGTGTGGGTATATGGTCTCACCTTCATTGAGCACGTGTTTGGATCTTTGTTTGCTCTTACCTTAACATGTCAGGATATGGACCAGCTGAATGCTATTTACTGTTAAATCTTGTGAGGATTTTGTGTTTAGGTGGACTATCAAGTGTGTTCCCCCACAGCTGGGCAAATGTGAACTTCGGATCTAGGAGCAAACCTCCTGTGGAGTTGGTAGATTCTCACTGCTAGCATCAGAAATCTGTGGAAGGCTGACACTTCTTCAGGTGGTCCTTTGGTGGAAAGAGTTGGGGTCATGGCAGGAGTAAGCAATGCGCCCAGGGTCCAAGGGGAGGATGTTAAAGGTAGAGGTGGGTAGTATGGAGGCCAGGTTGTAGGCTGCTGATTTGGAGATCTCAGAACCACTGGTAGTCTCTGGGCAGTGTGATGAATAGGGTGGTTGGTGAGTGAGGAGACAGTCTTTGGGAATTGCTAACTGGTAGGGGGGGGAGCCTTTGAGGAGTCAAGGTTTACAGGGAGCTACGCATGTGCTCCTGGAAAGAGCACAGAGATGGCCTCCTGCTTCAGGTTGACAGCAGGTGGGTGGAGCAACCTATGGGTGAAGCAGCCTATGGGCAGAGCAACCTACGGGCATCTCTAGTCTATCCGGGGCTACTGGAGAGTTGCTGGTTTGTAAACTGCTGGAGATAGGTAAATCCTAAAGGGAAGGCAGAGTCAGAAAGAGGTGTAAATCCCTGGCAGGTGGCAGTGGTGGTGCTTCGGGCTGATAGCAATGGGGAAGCAGCCTACCTGGATCTCTGGGTCTCAAGGGTGTTGGAGGATCCCTGAGGGGCCACTCACATACCTGGACTCCTCCCCCTATTCCTGAGCATGCTCACACAGCCAGGCTCCACAACGCATGTAGCTGCTGCCTCCATAAAGCCCACATGTGCTTTCTGGTAAGGGTTCATATGCCCAGCATGCTCCAGTCTGAGGACCTTGCACCTCTGAAGATATTCCAGAAGATGTTCCAATTTCCTGCTTCCCTAGAGCCTGTGCACTGCGTCTGAGGGATCCACCCCACTTCGGGCACTGAAACCCGGCCAACATAGCTAAGAGCCACTTGTCTTCTCTAGCAGCAGAGTCTTCTTCAGCAGGGGTTTTCAAAATAATGGAGTGGGAGCGTGCGTTACTGACAGTGCTGGATGCCTCCCCAGTGCCGGGGTTTCTGTAGTACAGAATGGAGTAGTCGGAAAAGCTCTGCTGTTTATTTCGTCAATTAGGAAACACTCACGCTGACTGAGTGCAGAGGAGCAGAGGGAGGCCCTTGAGGTCCTAAGGGCCCTAGAAACAGTCCAGAAAGTTGTTCTGTGCATCGGACATGGTTCTAATCAGATCTTTTCCACTTACTACAGATGTTCTTATTTTCCTTTATCACCCCAGCATCTCACCAGTCCTTCCCACCATCTCACCATTCTTCCCCCCAACATCTCTCTAGTCCTCCCCAGCATCTCTCCAGTCCTCCCCAGCATCTCTCCAGTCCTTCCCACCATCTCACCATTCCTCCCCCAGCATCTTTCCAGTCCTTCCCACCATCTCTCTAGTCCTCCCCAGCATCTCTCCAGTCCTCCCCAGCATCTCTCCAGTCCTCCCCAGCATCTCTCCAGTCCTTCCCCACCATCTCACCATTCCTCCCCCAGCATCTTTCTAGTCATCCCCAGCATCTCTCCAGTCCTCCCCCACCATCTCACCAATCCTCCCCAGCATATCTATGGTCCTCCCCAGCGTCTCTCTAGTCCTCCCCAGCATCTCCCTAGTCCTCCCCAGCATCTCTCCAGTCCTCCCCCACCATCTCTCCAGTCATTCCCACCATCTCACCATTCCTCCCCCAATATCTCTCTAGTCCTCCCCAGCATCTCTCCAGTCCTCCCCACCATCTCTCCAGTCCTTCCCACCATCTCACCATTCCTCCCCAACATCTCTCTAGTCCTCCCCAGCATCTATCTAGTCCTCCCCAGCATCTCTCCAGTCCTCCCCCACCATCTCACCAGTCCTCCCCCACCATCTCACCAGTCCTTCCCACCATCTCACCAGTCCTTCCCCACTAGGTTCATTTTTATTTTTTTAAGAGTTCTCACACTGATTTCCATAGTGGTTGCCCAAGCTTGCAATCCCACCACCAGCAAATGAGCATTTCCCTTTTCACACATCCTCTCCAGCATTTGGTGTCATTTAATCTCTTGATCTTAGCCCCTCCAAGATATTTTTGAGGCTATTATGAATGAGAGGGTTTCCATGTACTTGTTCACCAAATGCTTATTACTGGTATGTAGAAAGGATACTGATTTTTGTAAATTAATTTTATAACCTGACACTTCACTGAAAGTGTTAATCATTCCTACGAATTTTCTGGTGGAATTTTTGGGATCCCTTAATTATAATGTTATATCATCTGAAAAAGTGATAATTTGACCTCTTCTTCTCCAGTTAATTTCTTTCTCTTGTCTTACTGCTCTAGCAAGAATTTCAAGCACTGTGTTACAAAGGAGTGAGAATAATGGACAGCCTTGTCCATTTGGAATGATGTTGACTGTGGGTTTCTTGTATATAGCTTTAATAATTTTGAGGCATGTTCCCCCCAGTCCAATTCCCTCTAGGACTTTTCATATAAATCCATATTGATTTTCATCAACAGCCTTTTCTGCATGTATTGAGATGAACATGTGATTTTTGTCTTTGAGTCCATGTATATGATTTATGACATTTTTAAAACTTGTGTATACTGCACCATCCCTGAATCTCTGGAATAAAGCCAACTTAATCATAGTGGATGATCTTTTTGATGTATGTTTGTATGCAGTTTGAAAGTATTTTGTTGAAAAATTTTGCATCTATGTTCATTAAGGATATGGGTCAATAGTTTCTTTTTTTGGTTATATCATTACCTGGTTTGGGTATTAGAGTGATGCTGGCTTCATAGATGGCATTTGGGAATTCTCCCTCTGTTTCTATCTTTTTGAATAATTTAAATACTATTGGTTTTAGATTTTCTTGAAGTGTTTGGTAGAATTCTGCTGTAAATCCTTCTGGGCATGGGCTTTTTTTAGGTGGAAGGTTTTGTATTACTGTTTCAATTTCCTTATCTGTTATGGTACAGTTTAAGTTACTGATTTCTTCTTGGTTTAGCTTTGGTAATTCCCATGATTTTAGATATACATCCATTTCTTTTAGGTTTTCAAATTTAATAGATTGTAGATTTTTAAAGTATTCTCATGTATTGTTCTGGATCTTTTTGATGTCTGTTGTGATGTTTCCCATTTCATCTCTTATTTTGTTGATTTGGAATTGCTCTTCTTTCTTTTAGTTAACTGTGCTAAAGATCTCTATCTTGTTTATCTTTCAAAGAACCAGATCTTGGGTTCATTGATTCTTTGCATTGCTTTCTTTGTTTCTATTTCATTAATTTCTGCTTTGGTCTTTGTTATTTTTTCTTATCTGCTCCTTTGGGGTTTCATTTGTTGTTGTATTTAAAGTGTTTTGAGTTGCAATGTTAAGTCATATATTTGTGTTCTTTCTGATTTTTTAATGTAGGCACTTAGAGCTATAAACTTCTCTCTCAGGACTACTTTTAAAGTGTCCTCAACATTTCATTGTGTTATATTGTCTTTTCATTTAATTCCAGGAATCCTTTTATTTCTTTCTTAATTTCTCCTTTGAGCCATTTATCATTCAGAAGTGTGTTGTTTAATCTCCTTGGGATCATGGATATATTAGGGCTTCTTCTAGTGTTGATTTTAAGCTTCATTGCATTGTGGTCTATTGGAATGCATGGAATTATTTCAATTTTTGTATTTGTTGAGGCTTGTTTTGTCCCCCAGTATGTGGTTGATTTGGGAGAAAATTTCATGGGCTGCTGAATAGATAGTATATTCTTTGGTGCTTGGGTGGAAAATTTGGTAGTTACCTATCAGCTTCATTTGTTGTATGGCATTGTTTAATTCAGATGTTTCTCTGTTTATTCTTTGTCAGGTTGACCTACCTAATGGAGACAGTGGTGTATTGAAGTCCCCTACTATTAGTGAGTAGGAATTAATTTGTGTCTTAAAGTACTATAGTGTATTTATGAAGTTGATGAAGTTTGACTGCACCAGAGTTTGGTACATATATTTTCATGACTGTGATATCTTCTTGGTTAATTGTTCCTTTGATGAGAATAAAGTGACCCTCTTTATCTCTTCTGATTAGTTTTAGTTTGAAGTCTATTTTGTAAGATATTAGAATTGCAAGTCCTAATTTTTTCTTAGTGCCATTTGCTTGGAATATTTTTTTTATCTTTTCACATTAAGATAGAACCTGTCCTTGAAGGTGAGATGGGTTTTGCTCAGATAAAAAAAAATATGGGGGCTGGAGAGATGGCCTAGCGGTTAAGAGCGCCGACCGCTCTTACAGAGGACCCGGGTTCGATCCCCAGCACCCACATGGCGGCTGAGAACCGTCTGAAACTCCAGTTCCAGGGGAATCCGAGACCCTCTTCTGACCTCCGCGGCACTGCACGACACGGGTGCACAAACTTGCATGCAGACAGTACATTCATACACATACAAAAATAAATAAAAAAAATTTTTATAAAAATAAAAAAAAATAAAAAAAATAAAAAAAATAAAAATATGGATTTTCTTTCTTTAGCCATTCAACTGTCTATGTCTTTTGACTAGGGAGTTTAGTCCATTGATATTTAAAGTTATTATTGAAAGATGTATGTTGGTTCCCATCAATTTAATTTCTGTTTGCCTTCTTTGTCTAACTTGGTGTTTCCACAGTTATCTCTTCATGTAGTTTCTTTTGGTTGCAGTTTGGGTATAGTCGTTCCTTTCTTCAGCTCTTTGTATTGCTTCAAGTATTTCTGAAGGGTGGTTTTCTAGACATGAATTCTTTCAGCCTATTCATTTCATGGAAGATTTTTCTTTCTCCTTCAACTATAATAGACATTTTTGCTGGGTAAAGTATTCTGGGTTGGCATATATGGTCATTTAGAACTAGGGATACTTTGCTATATGCTCTTCTGGCTTTCATAGTTTGCATTGAAAAGTCAGCTGTAATTCTGATGGGTTTTCCTTTATATGTGACTTGTTTTTCTTTTGCAGCTTTCAGTATTCTCCTTTGTCCTATACATTTAGTGTTTTTACTGATATAGCATGGGGAATTTCTTTTCTGGCCCTGTCTATTTGGTGTCCCATGTGCTTCTTGTATTTGTATTGGTATGTCTTCCTTTAATTTGGGGAAATTTTCTTCTACAATCCTGTTGAAGATCTGGTCAATGCCATTGTCCCGGGATTCTTCTCCTCCCTCTATGCCTATGTTACATAAGTTTGGTCTTTTCCTGTTGTCCCATATTTCCTGATTATTCCATTCCTGTACTTTTAAATTGTTTTCATAATCTTTGCGTGAGGGCTCCAATTCCTCAATTTTATTGTCCAGACTTGGTATTATGTCTCTCATTTCATTCATTTTGTTTGTGAAGCTTTCTCCTATCATTTCAAATTGGCTTATTGAGTGTTTCACTTCCTTCTTCATTTCACCTCAAGTTTTCTTCAATAGTTCTATTTCTTCTGCAAATTCAGTCCGAAGTTTATCTCTATCTGCTTTTAGCTCTTTGAATTGTTTGTTTATGTGTTCTTTAAATTCACTGAATTCTTTGATGATGTTTATGATTGTTCCTTTAAATACTGTGTCCTGGGTTATCTTTAGGGGATTTTCATTGTAGAACTCTTCTATAGAACTGGTGGTTTTTGGTGGGGGCATATAATTTGGGTTTCTCATATTGTTATTTTTTGTTATGATTTTGACATGTGGATTTCTTTTGTTGTTTGTGATTCTAGTTTGAAACTAAATCCTTCATTTATTGAGTTGAAGTCTGATCTTGTTTATATGCTTGATGTGCCTTGGTTGTTTTCTTGTTGGGCATGAAAAGCTGGTTGATTTAGGCTTCAGGCTCCCTCTTTTGATTTTATATTGGAGGGACCAGACGGCTCTAGTCCAGCTACTCCTGCAGAGGCCCAAATCAGGTGCCAATCATATACTCTGAGTCTTCCTTCTAAGGTCTGGGCCCCTACCAGTAAGCAAGCACAGCACAATTTAGGAAGCTTGCTAGCCAGAGGCTGGATTCTCGGGTGTTGTGCTAGATAGGTTTAGTGTCAACTTGACACATTTGGGTTGAGGGAGCCTTCATTGGAGAATTGGCTCCATTGGACTGGCCTGTGGCCACATCTGTGGAGTATTGTCTTGATTATCGAGCAATGTGGGAGGGCTCAGCCCACTATGGGTGGTGCCACCCTGGGCAGGTTGTTGTGTACAGTATAAGAAAGCAAGCTGGAGATGGGCCAGGGGAGCAAGCCAGTCAACAGCATTCTTCCATGGCCTGTGCTTCAGCTCCTGCCTCCAAGTTTCTGCTCTGAGTTCCTATGTTGGGCTCCCTCAGTAATGAACTGTGACCCAGGAGATGTGAGCTGAATAAACCCTTTCCTCCCCAAGTTGGAATTGGTCAGAGTGTTTTGTCAGAGCAATTGAAAAACAAACGAGAACAGATGTTCTCAGGCAGTCTGAAGTGGTCTGGGGCCTTACAGAAGGGCGGAGAGGCCTAGCCTTGCAGAAGTGGGAGGGGCTGCAGATGGTCCCAGTGTAGGTGAATGCACATGGTGTGAATTGGAGACCTCATTGCTGTGGGGAGGTAAAAGGGTAGTTCAGCAATCTGGGGTGCTATGAGAAAAAGTGACCTTATGTCCAAGGCTAGAAGGCAATTGGGATGTGGGGTCCAGATGGGGATAATATTATTAAAGATTTTGTCTAGTAATCAAAAATAGCCAGAAGATAATATTTCAAAAAATTGAAGAAAGCCAGGCTGAGTGGTATAGCTTTTAATCCCAGCACTTGGGAGCCAGGCAGATAGATCTCTGTGAGATTGGGGCCAGCCTCAGGCCAGCTGGGTTTAGAGACAGACCCTGTCTTGAAAAAACAAAAACAGAAGAAAAACTGAAGGATGATGAGGGGAAGGAAGAAGAGAAGGTAAAGGAGGAGGGGGAAGAGGAGAAGAAAAAGGAGGAGGAGGAAAAGGAGGAGGCAGAAAAGTAAAGGGAAGAAGAAGAGGAAAAGGAAGAAGAGGAGGAGGAGGAAGAGGACAGAGTGATTTTGCCCAGTCTGCCAGGTACCGAGCCTTATGCAGTTGCAGGATCCAGTACTAGACTACACCAGTAGTGTGTGAATAGCCACAAAGACCATGGGAGTGAGATAGAACATGCAGGCCCACACAGCTCGCCCTGCTCACTCTTTGACAAATGACCAAGTACATGACACTGGAAAATGAATTTTTTGCCAAATCGTATGTGGTACAGTTGGAACAAAGCAACAAAGTACAACTCTCATGTAACTTTAACTGTGCATAGAAAAATATTCAACAAAGACCAGAGACCCAAAACCAGAATGTAAAATTATTCAACATTTGGAAAGAACATGGAAAATTTGAGATTTGGCAAAAGTTCATATGACACCAAGACATAAAAGCAAAATTGATAAACAGGCCTGTGTCAAAATGAACAATCTTGTCTCTGTGGAGAAAAGAAACTATTAAACATAAGAAATGAAAAGTTGAAGACTGTCAGAAACTATTTTCAAATCATATGACCATCAAGGCTGGTATCTAAGTCATTCAATAAACTCAATGGACAGGTTGCCTATATTCAGCTTCACTCACCCAGGACTCAGGAAACATTGTGGAAGAGGGAGCAGAAAGATTATAAGAGCCAGGGAGGTGGTACAACACTATATGGAAATAGAGTTCTACAAGCTTCTGGGTCCCTGCTCACAGCACTAATGCCAGCATGCACAAAATTCCAGCATGAAACTCGGGAAATGGGCAGCACAACCCAATCTTAGCTGAAGAAATATTGGCAGCTGATTACCATTGGGTGAGGAAGAGTTGACCTGAGATATAATCACCATGTGTTTCAATCACAAAAAGCCAAGAGGGTCTATTCGCATATGTTTTACGTATTCACACTGCATAGCGCTGGCTACCCACCCTGAAAGGAAATGTCTGTAGTTACTCAAGCCCCACTTTCTTTAAAGTTGGAAGACTAGCCAAGTGTTTAGCTATGTTTGCTTCAAGTGGTCCTTTTTAATTTTTCTTCCTTTTTCCATCTTTTTTTTTTAATTTTTTTTATTAATTTTTTTATTTTTTATTTCTGTATGTGTACAAATGTACTGTCTGCATGCGAGTCTGTGCACCCGTGTCGTGCAATGCCGCGGAGTTCAGAAGTGGGTGTCGGATTCCCCTGGAGCTGGAGTTCTCCTGGAATTGGAGTTTCAGACGGTTCTCGGCCGCCATGTGGGTGCTGGGGATCGAACCCGGGTCCTCTGTAAGAGCAGTCGGCACTCTTAACCGCTAGGCCATCTCTCCAAGCCGCCAAATCTTTTTTTTTTTGAGACAGGGTCTCCTTGTAGCCCCAGCGGAACTCACGGTATAGAGGAGCTGGCCTTAATCTCACAGAGATCTGTCTACCTATCTCTCTCTCTCTCTCTCTCTCTCTCTCTCTCTCTCTCTCTCTCCTCTCTCTAGTGCTGAGATTAAAGGCGAGTACCTCTATGCCCTGATTCAGGGATTCTTTTTAACTTTGTATACTAGTCACTTTTTCTGTTGCTGTAATAAAATCACCATGACAAAGGGAACTTATAAAAGGAAGAGTTTGCCGGGCATGGTGGTGCACGCCTTTAATCCTAGCACTTGGGAGGCAGAGGCAGGCGGATCTTGTGAGTTCAAGGCCATCCTGGTCTAGCAAGCGAGTGTCCAGGCCACTGGGGCTACAGGGAGACCCTGTCTCAAAAAGACCAAAAAAAAAAAAAAAAAAAAAAAAGGAAGAGTTTATTTGAGCTTACAATTGACGGTTCCAGGGAATTAAGAGTCAGTCCAATGTGATAGGGGGGCATGGTGGCCAGGACTGGCACAGAAAGCCAAGGTGAACATCTCCAATGAGCACAGGAAGTCAAGAGAGAGAGAGAGAGAGAGAGAGAGAGAGAGAGAGAGAGAGACTGGAGACTGCAAGGCTTGTTAAACTCACTAAGCCCATCCCCAATGATGTACTTCCTCCAGCATGGTCACACCTTCTAAGACCTACCAAAACAGTGCCACCAACTGGGGACAAAATGTCTGAATACTTGAAGCCTATGGAGGCCATGCTCATTCAAACCACCACATTCCACTCCCTGGCCCCCATAGGCTCCTGACCACATAAAATGCAAAATGCATTTAGTCCAGCCTTAAAAGTTCCCATAGTCTTTACCAATTCTATTCAATTCTATTCAAAAGTTTATAGTCCAAAGTCTTTTCTGAGACACAGACCAATCTCTTAACTGTAAGCTCCTGTAAAATCAAAAGACAAATTACATACTTCCAACATACAGTGGAACCGAATACACATTCCCATTCCAAAAGGGAGGAATAGAGGCATAGTGAGGAAATACCGGACCAAAACAAGACTGAAAACCATCAGGGCAAACACCAAGTCCAGTAGCTCCATGTGCAACTTCTGGGACTTGACTTCCAAAGGGCTGAGATGGCGCAGCTCTTCCAGCATTGTGTACAACATACATGTCTTCCTTAGGCTGGTACCACTCCCTGTATGCAACTCTCCTTGGCAAATATCTCACAGGTCTGGCATCTCGAATGTCTTCTTGGGGTCTCCACTGCCAACCAGGCTTCGTATTCACAGCTTCACACAATGGCCTATCAGGGCTTCTTTATTCAGGGATGCACCTGCTTCACTCTGCCTGGCCTTGGTGGCTCTCTGAAACCACGAAGGAAGAACTGATGACCCCTTAACTCTTGGATCCTTCATGCCTCTAAAGCCAGCACCACGTGAATGAATGAAACTGCTGAGTTTGGCTGCAAGTTCAGGATAGACTCTGTCTTACTTCAACTACATTCTCAACTTTTCTCTGCCCTTTCAGTATTTTCCTTTCAAAATCTGGAGGCTTAGCTGGGCGTGGTCTTGCCCTGAAGGTACTGTTTCTATGTTTACTTGTAAATCTCGAGGCCCCTCCTTAATCTCTTTAATCTCACTTTTTCCATTGTTTATTTGTAAATATCTAGGCCTCTCTTTAATCACTTTAATCTCCTTATCTAAGGGAACCTCTTTCAGGATGTGCCTTGGCTCCACCATTAATCTTCCTAGTGCACTTTTCAGATCCAAACTGTACATTCTGCTTTTCTTTCTTCCCCATCTGCTCCTTTTCATTTAGATCTGTATAATATTTACCATTAATAGCCATGCCACCATTTCTACATTAGGCTGTCTCGAAATATCCTCTGCCAAAGATATTAGTCCATTGCTTTTCAACTTAGCATCAGGCAAGCATTTGAGCTGTGGGCAAACTGTGGCCAGACTCTTTGCCAGAATATCCCAGTTTCTGCCTAAGTCTTTATTTTCCTCTGGAACTACATTTTTTTGCAGCACTGCCTTCTTCTAGGCTTCTACTAGAATGGCCCATTAACCTCTGCTTACAGTAGTCAATAGCTCTTCTAGACCAAAGTTCCAAAGTCTTCCACATTTCTCCAAACACCCACATGGTCGGGTTCTTCACAGCCAGCAACCCACTCTCTGGTACCAAATACGGTACCAGTCACTTTTCTGTTGCTGTGATAAAACCACGATGACCAAGGGAACTTATAAAAGGAAGAGTTTATTTGAGCTTATGATTGACGGTTCCAGGAAATTAAGAGTCAGTCCAATGTGGTGGGGAGGCATGGTGGCTGGGGATGGCATAGAAGGCCGAGGTTCACATCTTCAATGAGCACAGAAAGTCAAGAGAGAGAGATTGGAGACAGCAAGGCTTGTTAAACTCACTAAGCCTGCCCCCAATGAAACTAAAAGATTCACATGCATTTGTAGAAATGATAGCAGCTCCATATCTGTCTTTAGGTTGAGATCTGGCAAAACCACTGGGTGACCTTACAAACAGAAGGAGATGCAACAAAAGTCAAGAACATGCCACCAGCAGACCCTTTCTGACTGCATCTTTCTTCCCACTGCCCATGTCAGTCACTCCCACCTAAGCCCCAGGCAGCTGCCAGTTCTATCTCCATTTCCATAATTCAGCATCTCGGGACATTGCATTGGAAGGTCAGTGTGGGGCTGGCTACCTAACTCACGTGTACCCTATTGTGGCCCCTTCCTTTCCCCTGCTGGGTAGTATTCCCCAGGTAGTGCACCACTCCCCTCTAGGAGGATGTCCCCTTTATTTCCAGTTTTAGTTGTCTCACCCCACGCTGCTGAGAGGGTTTTTTTTTTCTTTTCTTCCCTCTGGTGAAATGGCACACTAGTGTCATTGCTGGGTCAAATGATAGACATTTAGCTTTTTAAAATTTTTATGTATTATTTTATTTGTATGAGTGTACTGCCTGAATGTATGTAAGTGCACCTGTGGCATGCAATGCCTATAGAAATCAGAAGAGAGCATCAGATTCCTCTAGAATGGTTGTCAGTCACCATGTGGGTGCTGAGCATTGAACCCAGTCCATGTGGGTACTGGGTATTGAATCTGGGTCATCTGCAAGAGCAGCCAGTGCTTTAACTGCTGAGCCATCTCTTTAGCATTTTAAAGAAACTGCATCTTCTAGAAAGCCTTTAGCATGGCACTTGAGTGCACAGCTGCCTGCTGTTCCAAATCCTCTTGAATCTCGTGCCGTCGCTTCTCTCAATTTGGAAGGCTTTGAGGACACATGCCGACTTCTCACTGTGGTTTCAATGAGCATCTTCCCAGCTGCCAGGCATGGTGGTTATATTTTATGGACCTTTTACATCTACAGAAATCTTCGGTGACAAGCTATTTGTGTCTTTTTTCCCGTGTCTTATTTGTATAATTTTTTATAAAATATTTACTGAACTTTTGTGTATTCATACACAGAATCTCAATCAGTCTTAATTGCCTTTATATCCCCTTCTCCATTGGCGCCACCCACAGACTCCCCCTGGAGCTCATACACTCTGTCATTTGTGTTAGGGTCCACTGTGCCAAATTAATCTCCCTGGCCACTCTGCAGTGCTGGTTCATGGTCTTAGCTCTAGTCAGTCTATCCTGCTTGTAATGTTGCCCTGTGGCTTTGCCAGATCTCAGCCTGAAGACAGATGTGGAGCTGCCATCATTTCCACAAATGCATGTGAATCTTCTAGTTTCCCCAAGTTAAAAAGAATCCCTGATCCTGGGTATAGAGGTGCATGCCTTTAATCCCAGCACTAGGGAGAGAGAGGCAGGCATATCTCTGTGAGATTGAGGCCAGCTGGTCTATACAGTGAGTTCCTGGTCAGCTAGGACTACAAGGAGACTAAAAAACCAAAAAAAGAAAGAACAATTAAAACCATGAGCACAGAGGAGCTGGGCAGCTCCTGTAGTTGTCTTCATTCATTCTTCTGCTGATTTGGTAATTGCTTTATTCACCTCAAAAGAGACAAAAAAAAAAAGCCAAGGAACTATGAGAGCCGACAAGGACAGGACCAGGAGTGCATCCTTTAGACTTGAAAAGGGGAGCCCAGGCTTTCCCTGCCTTGGCTTTTAAGTGGAGCTGGAGACGGAAGGGCAGCACAGAGGTGAGGACATTCAGTGAGCCTCCATCACCAGGGTGAGGAGGAGAGGCCCTGCCTAGAACAGCCTTCCACCTCTCGGCTGTTTGAGTCATGACTGTGAGGACCTGTGTCAGCCTCGGACCTAGGATGATGGCTCTCACACTGGACACTGGATGACTTTGGGACGCCATCTTCATCTTAAGTCCCTCCTGGTCACTCCCTGTGTAACCCTGCACCACTTCTGGCCTCTCTAATGTGGATCTGCAACCCCATCTCAACACCCTTTGCACAGCCTGACAGGTTCCCTGAGACCCAGAGAAACAAACGTGTCTGCATGCTTCCAGTCCTGTCTGGAGCCAGATCCTCAGTCCCACACTGTGGCATGTTGGCTGGGGTTACTGTGAAGTGGAGGCGAACATGTCTGAATGTCACCCAGCACAGGGGGAGGGAATGTGTGGCAATCCAGAAGGGCATCCTCTCTGCATAACTGAGGTTCCCGAGCCTCCAAACTGAGACACACACACACACACACACACACACCAGCCATCTTTAACTCAGAGGGTGGGTGTTGGCTGGCTGGAATGGAAGCCATGGAGGCTTTGTGGCAGGCCAGGGGCAGGGCAGTCAGTCAGAAGGCCCTGTACCACATCTTTTGGTGGTACAGAGCCTGGCTGGGACAAGGTCAGAAGACTCACCCCATCTCCAGCGAGGCCACCATCAGCAAAGCAGGGCATGTAGGGCTGCTGGAAAACAATTGCTGGATTTTCCTCAAGAGAGAAACACTCTAAGTACCTGCGGGCAGGGTGATAACATTATCTTTGCTCCCACCAAGGAACTTGTGTGTGCCTCAGGGAAGACGTGTCTTTATCTCCAGGGAATAGAGTCGAATCCCATTGGCCAAGTTTTCCAACAGTTTAACCCAGACAGCGAAAGACCATCAGGGCTGTAAAGCAACAACGTCACATCAGTTACAGCTGCCCCGGACCTCAAGGGGCCAGGCTGTGTGCAAAGGGGACACAACTCTATAGTAAATGAACATCTGTGAACCTCTAGGAGCTGCTCAGAGACATGCTGCATTCTGGCCGTGTGATTCCTTCATTTTGACTAATGTTTTGCCACCCTGTTGCCTGTCCGACAATAGAACCCTGTGCATCCCTACCAGATGGAAGAGAGTGCACCTGCCAGCGCTTGGTGGGCATTACTGACTCTATATGCACCAGCTTCTTCTTTGAAGGTTGCTAAAGATAACTGTCCTAGCCAAGTGTGCTGTGCATGTCCCAAATCTCAGCACCGGAAGGCTGAGGCAAGGGGGAGTTTGGGGCTAGCCTGGGTTTCTCCAAAGATAAAGACAAAGGAGAGAGGGAAGGGAGAAAGAAGAGATGGGGAGGGAGGAAAGATGGAAAGAGAGGAGGATGAGGAGAGCCACAAAGGAGGGAAGAAGGTCAGGAGGGAGGCCACAGGCTTTCCAGCTGCCTTTTGGGTGCCTTGATGAATCAAGGAGTTGGGATCTGATGGGAGGCCCCTAGATGGCCCTTAAGGTCCAGTTATGCAGGTGTTCCCCCCAGGGAGATTGTCGTTTGGAGGTTTTGTGATGGCAGAGCCATCTGGCCAAAAGATACCCTGCTCCATTTTAGCGGTGGGTCTGGGTGCCCACAGACTGGCAAGCTGTGTCACTCTTTTCTCTAGAACTGGTGGGCAACCCCTGGGCACTCAGATGTGTCACACTCAATTCCCTGTCTCTGTGTTGTTCCTCAGTGGCCCAAAGGAAAGACCACCACTCCTGAGTGTGTGGAGGGCCTGTGGCTGCAAGAGACCCCAGCTCTTCTCAATCTGTCTGCTTTCCATTGCTGAGATGAACCACCAGAAAAAAATGTTTGCGCGGGTCTGTTGTGGCTTATGGTTTTGGTGGTTTGGCTCCATGTTTGGTTGGCTCCATTGTCTGGAGCCCTGTAGTAAAACAGAGAATCTCAGCAAGAGTGCCTGGCAGAGCAGAGCAGCCAGTGGCATGGCAGAGATGAAGAGACCTTGATAAGTACAGGAACAATGACCTTACCTTCACCCAATGGGAGGAGGAGGAAGACAAGGAGGGGGGAGGAGGAGGAGGAGGAGGAGGAGGAGGAGGAGGAGGAGGAGGAAAAGAAATACCGTGTGCATTTACAGAGTAATTGTAAATGGTGTTTCCAAGTGAAGATGAGGAGGCGCATGCTTGGTAGGTCCCCAGTGCAGCTCCCAGTGCAGCTCCAGCTCGCGTTCATTTAGGACATGTTAGCCTGGCCTGGACTCACCTGAGGGAGTCACTACCAGCAACACAAAAGTGATGCTACTCCAGAACCAGAGTCGGTATCAGGACGCAGACATCTACAAATAGGTACCTTAAAGAAAACGGGGTAGGGGGTGGTGCTGGAGAGATGGTTCTGCGACTAAAAGCACTGGCTGCTCGTGCAGAGAACCTGAGTTTGGATCTCAGCACCCACATGGCAGCTCACAACTGTGGGTGATTTCAGGCCCAGGGGCTTCGATGCCCTCTTCTGGCCTGCAAGGGCACTGTGTGTGTGTGTGATGTACTTACATCATCGGGCGAAACACTCATGCACATCAAATGAAAAATAAATAAAGTTAGTTTAATTTCCTTAAAAAGCTAGGTGGTTATATTCAAATGCTAAAAGTTTGAGACAAGACAAGGAAGGGACTTAGTAGAAGCCATGGATCTATGGGACTCAGAGTTCTCGTGGGAAAGCGTTCAGTGTTTTTGTAAGAATCTGGCCTGTGAGCATGGCCACTCTGGCTGGGCTGGAGCGCCTTGGTGTCATGGCTCCCTCTGTCAGAACTCTTTAGGGAAACGTTCCTAGGCTCGGACAGCCATTTCTCCCCACAGGATCCAGCCTGGGCAGAGAGCACCTCCCGCCACATCATTCTAAATGTGTTCCTTAAGGAGCAGTTGGGATTGAGAGTGGTTAGAATACTGAGAAACACAATCTTTGCCGTAGATCGACAGGGTTATGGGTTATCTAAGGCTCTAAGGACAATATTCAGAAGGAACTAGAGGACAAATTCCTTTTATTTCTTCGACAGAAAGTACTAAAATTTGAGGAGGCCAAGTTATGCTTGAAAGAAGCAGCCAGGCTGAGAGGTCAGGGACAGGAAGGTGACTGGCGGAGCTCCCTGTGGTAGATGTGGCAGGCGGACCTTCAGGACTGGGGTCAGCCAGGCACCTACTGGAAGCAAGTCCTGCACCCACCCGCAGGCCCCCGAGATCCAGGCTGTGCCTGCGATGTTTTCTGAGGCTTCCTGGATACTGGTCTATGACTCTTGCCTACATACCACAGGGTTGGGCTCAATTTTTAATACAAAAGATGCCCAGGGAAACTGGGAGGATGGTCCACTAAGATCAGTGAGGCCTCACCAGAGTGTGTGGTTTCAGGGCCCCCCCACCCCCCGCAGACCTCACGTGGACATGAGGCCACTTAGGTGCTAAGGACGTGCAGTGTGGTGTCATTAATCACCTTTTCTATCAATCCTAAAATTGCCTGTGGGGAAAAGCATCTGTGAAAAGGCTTTAAGTTGGTAGGACTTAATAGTTGATTATTTTTCTAACAAAAGCAAAGATAAGCAACCACAGGTATCCAGTCAACCTCTGATAGTAACTAGGACTCAGCATACAGCTGTTTTAAACAACGAAGTCCATTACATTAGTGTAACCCCCGGATTCATGGAGGTCTGTCACACAGCCGTGGTCAGTAACTGCTGTGAAATATTTAAAGAGAGGTAGACACAGGAAAGGGACAAGGACATCTTCAAAATATATCAATATTCTGCAAAGATAATCTGGATTCCAACCAGTCCAGCCTGCAGTCAGGGCCTGAGGGCCAGCTTCCCTTGGGATAATCCTGGCACCCGAGTTTGGAGAACAAGCCCTCGACAGGAGGTGGATAGCATGTATGCCTTCCATTTGAGGGTGAGGGTGGGACGAGACCTTGGAGCTCTGGCTTGAGCTTCCTCACAATTGCCAGTGTAAGAAGATTGTCATAAAGGGACGTTTAAGCACATTGCATTACTATTAATTTAATCAATACTCTGAACCAAAAATATCTATGTCCTCTGTGATTCCAGAGGTTTACTCAGGCCTCAGAGCAGCCAAGATTGTTAAATAATCAAAAGCAGTGGTGAGCTTTGGTGGACTGAAGATGGCGCTCTGGAAAACAAGCTCTAGGAGCATCATGACAGAGCTCTGTCACCTTGCAGCCATCCTTTCTGCACCCTGTCACCTTGCAGGCTTTCCTTCCACTCCTCTTTACTCTGAATATTTTTAAGCACTGTGGTTATAATTTCGCTTTCCTGAAAATGCAAGTCTAAATTAATTATAGCTCTGCTAACGGGGAAAAAAGATATTAGATGGCCAGCTAAAGTAAAATAAGTCAACTTTTTCCTTTCCTTATTAGATTTTAATGGTATTATTATAATAATTAAGCTTTTCATTAATTTCTCCATGCTTATTGAGTTATAGTTCCCTGCAGATTTGAATCATATTTAACATCTAATTATGGCAGTCCATTTTTAGAAGGAACTGGGGATGCCGAAGGTGGAAGCCACGAGGCTTCTTGAACTAAGAAAGAGCAAAGTAGCTCAGTATGGTGACACTGCTGCTCAGTATGGACACTGCTGCTCAGTGTGGTGACACTGCTGCTACCCCAGCAAGAGGGCTGAATGTCCAAGCCTAGCCCGGACTACATGTCCAGACACTGCCAGCACTAAAAAACTGAAAGAAAGGTGGCTGAATTGTTCTCTGCAACAACCCGGTATGACACCAGCAGTATATGTCAGGTCAGAGAAGCCACCGGTCAGTGTCTTCAGGTATGGGGGCTATGGCGGAGTCTCTGTGCTGTGATCATATCTACCCGAGGAACAGTCTTTGTTCCACATGAGAAAAAACATGCACTTGTCTTTCTGAGTTTGCCATAGTTCACTTAATTTGATGGTCTCTAGTTCCATCTACTTTCCGGGTGCTGGACCTGGAGGTGGATATGTCTGTGCTCACACTGACTGGCCAAGGCTAAGGCCTTGCAAGCGTGTGGACTTTCTAAACACCAGGACACATTGACCCATGTCGCTTGGAAGCGACACAGCCCCAGCCAGTGTCCACATTCAGGACAGACAAAGCACTGGGCTACTAGTGTTTCCTACCAATAGTCAGTGGAATCCACACATGCTGAGCCCCCAGACATGGAAGCTGACCATTCTGTGGGAACATGGGGCTGCTGGCCAAGGGCTAGTCCTCCAGGTGCCCACACAGCTGAAGGTGTCCAATTTGAGCATCGGATCGGTCTGTGGAGCCCCACGCACCCGTGGTCCCAACTTGTGCTCGGACACAAGGCTCGGCATGGGCTCCCGGGCTACCCACAGCCCTCCAGCATTAATGCTGGTTCCTGCACTTTCCTGTTTTCCAAAGGAAAGAGAGGAATGAGGAGGTGTGACAGCCAGAAGAGCTTCTGCTGTAGCTCCGGGCAGCACTGCCTGGAAGTGGCAGTGACTGAACAGCCTGGTATCTTGGCCCTTCAGTGCAGGGGTGTGATCACCCTGCTTACCACAAGGTCCCTACACCCTCCCACATCACAGGCAGCTGCTTCCTCACAGAAACAGTGAGCTTTGAGATCCAGTACTGCTCTCGAGACTCAAGTTCCAAGATATGGTACCCAGAAAGCCTGGTACGAACACCCAAAGGGCAGCTGGTCACCCTCCTGAGAACACTGGACATGCCAGCCACTCTGCCCTTGGGTCTGGTGACCACCTTTCTGGAAACATCAGTTTCCCAGGCAGATGAATGTCCGTCCCTCCTGTCCAGCATGTCAGTAGAATTCAGGGAAGCAGGCCAAACTTTCCTGAACATTTCTTGGAGGTGTTTAGGGACCAGGAACAACTTGAGGCAGGCTTACTGAAAACTGTCACCACATGAGGTTGGTCTGTGAAGGACAGATAGTGTGAGAAGGGACAGATGGTTAAATGTGGCCCAACACTGCCTCCATGTGTCACAGC
This sequence comes from Rhizomys pruinosus, assembly GCA_009823505.1. Lineage (NCBI taxonomy): Eukaryota > Metazoa > Chordata > Mammalia > Rodentia > Spalacidae > Rhizomys > Rhizomys pruinosus. Next base: position 661,107 of record VZQC01003291.1, read on the forward strand.
CTCAGGAAATAAACAGAGGCACCCTAACTTCAGAGTAGGTGCTTAAGTAAACAGCTGAGTTCCTGCCGTCACAGGAGTCCAGTTCCAGCCAAGTGTAGGGAGTTCCCCACAGGCAGTGATCACTTTGAAGCCAATAACAGGGGCCAAGTTCCAGCCAATCGTCAGGGAGGAGAATCACTGAGGCAGCTATGGCTCGACCACATCACCCTCTGGACTTGCTGTGTGGAGCTCTTGGGACCATTTCCGGCTCTCTCAGGGCTGCCTGATTCATGGTTTCATTTTGTTCAAATAAATCCTGTTAAGTTTAACTTACTTCAAGTTTTCTTTTGTGATGGTTGAGTGCCTTCCACAACTCTCACCCTCTCCCCCTGCAAAAGCCAAAAAGTTGCCCTTGGAGTGTTCCTCACACAACCTTCCTGTTTAGAAGAAAGGTAGCAAGGAATACATAGAAATGCTACATATGATCAATTTTTATTTCCTGGTTCAAGGAGAAGAAAGGACAGTAAGGTGTGTCTCAGAGCAGCTGAAGGAACGCAGAGCTAACACCTTGGCCTGGTCAGGCGTTCCAATGCTTTTCTCAACCAAAGTTCCCATAGATCAGTCTTCCTGTGGATGTCCTCTTGGTCACTGAAAGCTGGCTGCTGACTCTGGACCTGCACATCTGCTCTTTCCTGTAGGTCGGCAGAAACACTGCTTAATAAACATTCATGAGCTATCTGATGCAGCTGCCCTCCCATCTTTCAGAAGGATGTGCTGGCAGCTGTGGCTCCCAAGACTCGTTCTACCTGAGTGCTCCTGGCCAGATGGATAGCCTCCTTCCAACGGGGACCTCTTTGTGGAGGGAGTTTGCTTGGCAGGCCCAAGCTGCCCACATCAATATCCTATTAAAGGAGAAACAGCAGAGCCGAACGCTATGGACAGATCCTTGTCATTCTTTCCCAAGCGCATTCAAAGCAGACTGTTCTCAAAAGTGCAGGTCCTGCACAATGGAGAGTCCCTTCCGGAGTCACCCTGTGGCCCTGTGCATTCTCCAAGGCTGTTTGGTTGTCTTTGGCAAATAGTCCCTAGCACAGGCCAGGGAGGCTGCTCAGCGGGCTTGAAGAGTAAACACAAATAGATATTGTTCTAGACATGCTGTGAACGTGTCCCTCTCTGTATCAGCAGAGAGCACGGACCTTCTGGTCTCTTTGTTGCCTGCTTCATTTTTAATGACTATCTCTGAGAAGCAAGAAGAGCAAGATGTCACCTGCCATATTTCACCCTTGAGCAGACAGGACAGTGGCTTGTGTCTGCTTAGAGCTTCCAGTCCTGGGCTGGGTGAGAAGGCATGGTCCCTCGCCAGCAAATAGCACAGTCCAAATAGGAGACCCCTATCTCTACTTGTGAGTGGAAAGGAAGGGACCCTCATCTTAGAAGACTGTCTTCCCAGTTGGTGCATCTACAGTACACATTTGGATGGCTCCCTACACAGCCTTTGAAGGCAACTCTTTCCTGTGTGACCAGACATAAGGATATCTGTCACCAATGTGACAATGCCAGGGGTGGGGGAGGTTGCCTGTACCCTCAAGTGCTTTAGAAAACACATGGTACACTGTTCTTTAAACCGCGGGGCTACTCCACACATTAAGGTGGGTGAGAAGGGGTGGCTGCAGCTCCAGGTCAGCTTCCTCCTGGCGCCTATTACAGTGTCTGAGCTCCCACGGGGTACAGGAATTCAAGAGTGACCGTGAAGGGTCTCCTGAGGCATTACCCACCTCTCCCAACAGAAAGCTCCCTGATACAGGAGAAGACAGCAAGAGCGTAGGGGCAGCAGAGCCGGCCACACAGAGGCCCGAACGCTTGTAGGGGTTAGCAGAGCCGGCCACACAAGAGGCCCGAACTAAAGGAAGGAAGGCTCTCTGGGAGGAAGTCTCCCTTTTCTTTTTTCTTTTCTTTTCTTTTCTTTTCTTTTCTTTTCTTTTCTTTTCTTTTCTTTCCTTTCCTTTCCTTTCCTTTCCTTTTCTTTTCTTTTTTGTTTTTTTTTTTTTTTTTT
>VZQC01003291.1:663839-701367 GCA_009823505.1 Rhizomys pruinosus
AGGAAGGAAGGAAGGAAAAGGGAGGAAGGAAGGAAGGAAGGAAGGAAGGAAGGAAGGAAGGAAGGAAGGAAGGAAGGAAGGAAAAGGGAGGGAGGAAGGAAGGAAAAGGGAGGGAGGAAGGAAAAGGAAGGAAGGAAGGAAGGAAAAGGGAGGGAGGAAGGAAAAGGGAGGGAGGAAGGAAAGAAGGAAGGAAGAAAGGAAGGAAGGAAGGAAAAGGAGGGAAGGAAGGAAAAGGGAGGAAGGAAGGAAAAGGAAGGAAGGAAGGAAGGAAAAAGATGGAAGGAAGGAAGGGAGGGAGGGAGAGAGGGAGGAAGGAAGGAGGCAACAGGCCCAGGCATCACCCAGAAGGGACTCATCACAGCTCAGCTGCAGGGGGGGCCCCCTGCCGCAGCAAACATCCACAGACAGTCCCAGAATGCTGGGAACATGGAGACAGGGAAGCCTGCCTGGTGTCCAGGGTCGGAGTGGGGAAGTCACGAGGGCCACGGCGTGTGATAGGATAGGACTGTTCTGCATGCCATAGCTTGCTCTCATCTGTGGGGTGACACAGGACTTACATGTGTAGATCAGCTGCCCAGATAAAATGCACACATAGGCACATGTGCCTTACACATGGCTGCAAACAATCACACACAGGCAAATTTACCTGTGCATGTAAACATACAAACATATACACACATGCTGCACGCACACCCGTATGCAAGAGCACACACAGTGGACTGATGAGCTGACTCAATAAGTGAAGGCACTTTGCTGCCAAGCCTGACAGTCCGATCTGCTGGACAAATTCAAAATAAATAGACAATGTAATAATAAAATTGAAAAGAAAAGCACACCCACTGAAAACACACGTGTTCGTAAGCCAGTGAGCTCTACAGTTCTATGGAGAGTTCTCATTGGTCCTGGTCATGACATTTCCTGTTATGATGTCATCACTGGGAACCCTAGCCAGAGTCAGGCAGGAAGTCTTTCATTTAAACTCTAACATATTCTACAATTACTCTAAATAAAAGGACTTTGTTTAAAAATAGTCATAAATCAATTTAAACATTAACCCCTTCGGTGACTATGCACATGTATTGTACATATCTGTGAGCACATATGCACAGCTCTGGAGGCGATGTGCTCCATATCTTACGTGTCTGTATTTCTGTTTTTAATGGCCTCAAGCTCACTGAATTGTGTGTCTAGAAGAACAGAGACGATGGGGCTTCAGAGGAAGGTGGCAAGAGAGGACTTCCGCTGGGGAGGCTGCAGGGCCCAAGTCCTTCCCGTTCTGCATCTGTCAGAGCAGGTGCATAACATGTGGACAATAGCATGAATTTGGGTCAGAAGCATGCTCCAGCACCGAGCTCTAAGCCTTCAGCACCTGTCCAGATGACCCCATTCCATCCTGTCCAATCAGGTTTGAGATGACAGCACATTCCACAAGTGACAGGACATTGGCCACACATTTCAGCACAATTTTGAAAGGTGTGTTTGAAGTGTAGGCCCATGCTGTTTCAGAGACAATGAATCCCAAGTGTTTTGCTGGGTGATCTTGGGACTCTAGTGCACATCTTCCCTTAGTCTGTGGAGCAATGGGATATCCCTTTTGCGGCTCAGCATCAGAGATTTGCTACACAACAACACGACTAAGACAGATACCAAATGGAAACCTACCTGAGGCCTTGCCATGTCCCAGAGAGGAGGCTTTGTCCAAGGCCTGGAGGAATGCTGGCTCTTTGACCTGAACAGGGCTGGGACATGCTCACTGAAGTTTCTCCAGCCCTGCTGGTCCAGAGCTCATCAGTCTTAGGATTACTTACAGTCAGCTTGCCAACAGAGTGTCAGGACTGCACAGGCCCTCCCAGACGGGGTGAAACTCACCTGTGTTCTCCCGACCTCCTGAGAAGATTACTGAGGCAGAGCAAGGGAAGCTAAACCAGGAATGCAGGTGACAGTGGCCAGGGAGGGTGACAAGGGCCAATTCCTGTTTCTTTTCCTCTCCTGGCATTAATGGCACTGAAAAGTAATTAGTAATTCCTTCTGAAGCCTTGCAGAGCTGGTCTGGGTTCTCAGGAACACAGCATCATTAATGCACTTACAATTATCAATCACAGCTGAGTCATTGCTCCTGATCTCTGTATCTACCTTGGGCTGCAGGGATCAGGGGGGATGGAGGGCCCTCCCAGCAGCTCAGCTGGAGCATGCTGTTGTCCTGGATTTTTCCTAGCTTCTCCATAGCCTTCTGTAGACAACCCTGGACTCTTTGTTCTCTGCTCCTCACTGAGTGCTCTTACCCTTAGCAAACAGAACCATCTCTTCTCGCACAAGGTCATGACCTGGGGACGGGAAATAGGGCCAAATGAAGGGGAGCACTCCAAAGTCCCTCAGTCCAGCCAGGTTGTGACGGTCACCTAGAGGGGGACCTTCCAAACCACACCTCCTTTCTCTCCAACAGAGTGCATCTCTACCTCAGCCTGCTGTGTTAAAAACCTAAGGTAACAAAAACTTAAGGTACCAAGAGGCAAAATGCACCCAGGGGAGTCAACAGCAGCACAGATGCTGGAACCTGTAGCTTCCTGGTAAAACCACAGAGCTGCTCAGCACTCTGCACCTATGTCCTTACCATGCAGCAGTAAAGACATAGCCCTCAAAAACAGAGAACAGGCCATGGGACTAATCTGATAAGATTGCTTATTTCATGTTGCCATTCAGGGAAATACAGGGGGGACACTCTGGCAAAGAAAAACAATTCTCCATGGGTCAGGACAAGATGTTTACAGAGTTCCTTGTTAACACGGACACTGACCAGACTGTGCTCTGGCAAGACTAGCTCTGAAGCAGACTCAACTGTCTTGACAGCTCCTGAACAGAATCACTCAGCCAGAGACCAGCTCCATGGCAGCCCTGCTGGTCTTTAGGCTTAGCTGACCATCTCCCCAGGGTCAACTGCCAACATCACCACTGTGAACCTGTTCTGCATGCAGGACTGCCCTCCCCACCACACACATGAATCTTCATCAGATGTCCTAACCCATAACTCACATTTTCTTCATGAAAGGAAGATGGCTGGGCAGCATAGGAATAAGAGCTGAGAGTATCTGTGGTCTGATGCATATGGGACCAGGCATGTTAAGGAGCTAGGGACCCCAGGGCTCCATGAGAGGGAGCATCAAGGCAGGACAGCCTGCTTGGAATGGCAATGGGGGGGTTGTTCATCTGGCCCAGTAGCACTACCTACAAGGATCTCCTACCTTGTAGACTCTGTGGTGTATGTGAAGAGTGTTAGTCGCTGCTTCTTGCTTTATTCTAACCCAGGTAGTGGAAACAACTATCTTTCCTTGTATTCAATGGTAAGACCCTGAACAATCTAAACCACATATCTTTCCTTTCTATAAGGGAGGCAGATACTTGTGCCCCTGAGTAAGGAGTGTCCCATCATTAGCCACAGATTCCTATCTTGACCACAAGCATCACTCCAAGGCTAATATGCTCAAGGCATGGAATCAAGGCCATCGAATGGGAATTTGTTCATCTGTCCTCCCTTCTGTGCAATAACTCACCCATACATCACCACCCATGCATCCACCCACCCATGCATCCACCCACCCATGCATCACCACCCGTGCATCCATTCACCCATTAACACAACCACCTATGCATCCATCCAATCCACACATGCATCCACCCACCCATGTATCACCACCCATGCATCCATCCATCCATGCACCCACCTATGCATCCATCCAATCCACCTACGCATGCACTACTCTCCCATGCATACACCCACCCATGCATCACCATCCATGCATACATCCATCCATGCACACACCCACCCATGCATCCAACCAATCCACCCATGCATACACCCACCCATGCATCACCATCCATGCATACATCCATCCATGCACACACCCACCCATGCATCCAACCAATCCACCCATGCATACGCCCACCCATGCATCACCATCCATGCATATATCCATCCATGCACACACCCACCCATGCATCCAACCAATCCACCCATGCATACACCCACCCATGCACCACCCATCCTTCCTCCTTTCTGGTCATCTGGTCGCCCTCCATCCATCCACCCACCTATTTTCTATCTACTCTCTCGTCATGATATCCACCCCTTCTCCTCATCCTTTCTCCCTCTGTCCATCAGTTCACTCAACCATCAACCCCCACACCCACACTTCTTCCTTTTTTTTTCTTTAACTTTTTTTTGTCTTTTCGAGACAGGGTCTCCCTATAGCCCCAGCTGACCTGGAACTCACTCTGTAGACCAGGCTGGCCTTGAACTCACAAAGACCTGCCTGCCTCTGCCTCCCAAGTGCTAAGATAAAGGCGTGCGCCACCACACCCGGCTCATACAATATTTCTTAACCAAGTCCATGCCCATCCCCATCCATGTCCCACTCCCATACCCATGCATTCTGCCTGACATGTTAAGTCCTGTCTTGTATCTTTTTCTCAAGTCATATTTTTTAACTTTTTTGATGCAGAAGTTTACTGTTTGGGTAAGTTCTCTGAGCAAGACTTTTTGTTGCTGTTGTTCCCTTTAATTTTTTTCTCCAAAAAGTTCTGAGATCACAACTTCCTCTCAGCCTATGATCCCAGCACTCAACACACTGAGATGGAGGTAGTTCTTCCTCTCTTCTATCCATCTAGCCACCTAGCACCCTCTTCTCTACATTAGTCCCTCTACCTATCTATATATCATCTACATATCTACACATCCTCTCTCCCGTCCTCCTCTCTACTGATTTACTCCTCTGTGTATCCATCTATCCTCCCAACTATTAGTCACTGTATTCATCAATGACCCATTCCATCCAAATATCAGTCTATCTATTAACCCACCTATGCTCCTACCCATGTGTTCATCAAGCTACCCTTTACCTATAATCTCTCTATCCATAGATCTCCACATATATACACATCCACCCTTTCATCTTTCCATCCTTCTATCAACCTACCTATCCATCCACCCATACTTCTAGACACTACGCATCCATCCATCCTTCTACACACTACCCATCCACACATCCTCCTAGATACTACCCATCCATCTTTCCTTCTACACAGTATCCATACACCCATCCTTCTACACACTATCCATACACCCATCCTTCTACACAGTACCCATACACCCATCCTTCTACACAGTACAAATCCACCCATCCTTCTACACACTATCCATACACCCATCCTTCTACACAATACCCATCAATCTATACTTCTACATACTACCCATCCACCCAACCTTCTACATACTACCCATCCACCCATGCTTCTACACAGTACCCATCCACCCATCCTTCTACACACTATCCATACACCCATCCTTCTACACACTACCCATCCACCCATCCTTCTAGATACTAATCATTTACCCATCCTTCTAGACACTACCCATCCACCTGTCCTTCTAGGCAATACCCATCCACCCATCCTTCTACATACTACCCATCCACCTGTCCTTCTACACAGTACTTATCCACCCATTCTTCTACACACTACACATCGACCCATTCTTCTACACACTACACATCGATTCATCCTTCTATACACTACACACCCACCTATCCTTCTACACAGTACCCAAACACCCATCCTTCTACACACTATCCATACACCCATCTTTCTACACACTACCCATCCACCCATCCTTCTAGATACTAATCATCTACCCATCCTTCTAGACACTACCAATCCAACTGTCCTTCTAGACACTACCCATCCACCCATCCTTCTACATACTACCCACTCACCTAACCTTCTACACACTACCCATCCACCCGTCCTTCTATACACTACAAATCCACCCATGCTTCTAGACACAACCCATCCACCCATCCTTCTACACACTACCCATCCACCCATGCTTCTAGACACTACCCATCCACCCATCCTTCTACACACTACACATCCACCCATCCTTCTACAAACTACCCATCCACCCATCCTTCTACACATTACCTATCCACCCATCCTTCGACACACTACACATCCACTCATGCTTCTAGACACTACCCATCCACCCATCGTTCTACACACTACCCATCCACCCATCCTTCTACAAACTACACATCCACCCATCCTTCTACACACTACCCATCCACCCATCCTTCTACACACTACCCATCCACCCATCCTTCTACACACTATCCATCCACCCATCCTTCTACACACTACCCATCCACCCATCCTTCTACATACTACTCATTCACCTGTCCTTCTACACAGTACTTATCCACCCATTCTTCTACACACTACACATCGACCCATCCTTCTATACATTACACACCCACCTATCCTTCTACACAGTACCCATCCACCCATCCTTCTACACACTATCCATACACCCATCCTTCTACACACTACCCATCCACCCATCCTTCTACACACTACCCATCCACCCATCCTTCTACACACTACCCATCCACCCGTCCTTCTACACACTACCCATCCACCCGTCCTTCTACACACTACCCATCCACCTGTCCCTCTACACACTACCCATCCACCCATCCTTCTACACACTACCCATCCACCCATCCTTCTACACACTACCCATCCACCCATCCTTCTACACACTACCCATCCACCCATCCTTCTACACACTACCCATCCACCCATCCTTCTACACACTACCCATCCACCCATCCTTCTACACACTACCCATCCACCCATCCTTCTACACACTACCCATCCACCCATCCTTCTACACACTACCCATCCACCCATCCTTCTACACACTACCCATCCACCCATCCTTCTACACACTACCCATCCACCCATCCTTCTACACACTACCCATCCACCCATCCTTCTACACACTACCCATCCACCCATCCTTCTACACACTACCCATCCACCCATCCTTCTACACACTACCCATCCACCCATCCTTCTACACACTACCCATCCACCCATCCTTCTACACACTACCCATCCACCCATCCTTCTACACACTACCCATCCACCCATCCTTCTACACACTACCCATCCACCCATCCTTCTACACACTACCCATCCACCCATCCTTCTACACACTACCCATCCACCCATCCTTCTACACACTACCCATCCACCCATCCTTCTACACACTACCCATCCACCCATCCTTCTACACACTACCCATCCACCCATCCTTCTACACACTACCCATCCACCCATCCTTCTACACACTACCCATCCACCCATCCTTCTACACACTACCCATCCACCCATCCTTCTACACACTACCCATCCACCCATCCTTCTACACACTACCCATCCACCCATCCTTCTACACACTACCCATCCACCCATCCTTCTACACACTACCCATCCACCCATCCTTCTACACACTACCCATCCACCCATCCTTCTACACACTACCCATCCACCCATCCTTCTACACACTACCCATCCACCCATCCTTCTACACACTACCCATCCACCCATCCTTCTACACACTACCCATCCACCCATCCTTCTACACACTACCCATCCACCCATCCTTCTACACACTACCCATCCACCCATCCTTCTACACACTACCCATCCACCCATCCTTCTACACACTACCCATCCACCCATCCTTCTACACACTACCCATCCACCCATCCTTCTACACACTACCCATCCACCCATCCTTCTACACACTACCCATCCACCCATCCTTCTACACACTACCCATCCACCCATCCTTCTACACACTACCCATCCACCCACCCTTCTACACACTCCCCATCCACTCATCCTTCTACACACTATCCATCCACCCATCCTTCTAGATACCTTACTCATTCACCCCCTCTCTCCCAAGCACACTCACTTAGGAACCTGCACAGACTTGTGGTTTGTATGAGTCCTGCCCAAACCTGTCCTCCAAATGAGAGGTGGTTCTTGCAGCCAGTGAAGAATTCTACCTTTAATATGGCCTTGCCCCTCTCTCCAGGGACATAGGCATGTCTGTTTCTCCAGGAGTTGGAGCTCCCAGGCTTCCTGATCTGAGTTTGGAGGCACCCTCCTGCTTCACAGCATAAGAAGTTTCTGCTGATACAACAGCACAAAGTGGGCGGGCTAGCGGAGTCTGCCTGCTGACCCTTAATGAACACACCATCCCCAAGCCTGTCAGGGACCCCACTGGCTTTATGTGTAATGAGATGCAGACACGCATTGACATGACCCTTGACCTCCCAATAATGAATGTGATGATGCTCCCTGTTACTTCTGCCCATGAGGTTAAATGAGTCTCTAAATAAATAAATAAACAAATAACCCACTATGGAGGTCAATTACTTCTGTGGCTCTCCTGAGCTGTGTGGGGGTGCAGAAGCAGGAAACTTCCATCGGAGTCTCAGTGGACAGCCAAGCTTTATACTGGGGTCTGAGAGACCCCTGCCCAGTATAGTGGGGCTGAAGAAGCTATGACCCCATGCATGGTCTCAGTCTCAATAGGAGTGATTCCTCTCTGAAGAGTGGCTTCTGGTCACTTCTGGGGACAGAGGGAAGAAGGCCCAGTGTGTAATTTAATTGCTTCTCCTTCCTCCCTCAGGTCTGCATATTATATTATATTGAAAAGTAATTATGCAGCGAAAGTAAAATGTCAGAGCGCTGTCTGGAAAGCGGCGGCACAGATGTGAATTATTCTCTTCCCTGCATCTCGCAGACATCTCTATACCTCTTTCGGTCACACGCCACGGTGTGTGCTCATGGGCCCCAGTATTTATGCACACGAGATGAGATTTTTGGTTGTTTTTTTTTCTCTTTCTTTCTCCTTGCAGCGTCAAGATCCCAAGCTGAGTGGCCTCGTTGGCAATGATTGATCACCCAATATCTAATTAAACCTGATCCAATCACTTATTATGCAGAGTGGAACAAACAAACTGAAGGCGACTGTCAGCACTATGATTGATGGTGTGGCCAACCCGGCTTTTGTGGCTCCCAATGTCGCGAGCTTGTTACAACCAGGCAGAGCCGTGCAGGACCAAGCGCCTGTCACTCTGCCCCCACCCCTCCTCCAAATGAACTTTAAGACAAGACGTGCACTGGGTGAGAAGGTGAGAGGAGAGCTGGGTTGGAGGCAGTTGAGGTTCTGTTGAGGTGCACCCCATAATGGTGTCAACGCAGCCCAGATCGGGTCCCCAGGCAATCGCCAGTTGACAGTGCCTAGGAAAGAAGGATGTGTGGCCAGTGGGTGTGTTTACAAGTGTGTGAGGCACGGTTTTGGGAGCAAATGTGTCCATTGGGCTGTGTGCCTTGTACACCCGGAAGCTGCAGGGACCAACCACGTCAGTGGATGCCCCAGGGGAAGAGTGACAGATAGGACATTAATGCGACCCTAGCAGGGTAATAATCCCCTTTCTATTGTCTGCCAGGCAGGATTCTCTTAGCAGCTCTCATTTATAAATTTTTCAGTTTTAATGTTTTAATTATTTAAAATGCAAATAGGTTCAAGAAGAAAGCAGAGAAACTACAAATTCCATGGTGAAGGGCTTCTGGGCCCCGCGGGGGCATCAGGCAGGGTCTCCACCCTGACTGTGCTGTCCTGAGACCCAGGGTCACTGGGTGTCGGTGGGGTTATTGGAAAGGTGATCAGTCTGGGTGAGTGGAAAAAGGAATGAAAGAGGGCAAAGACCCAGGAGCCAGCGTTCGATGGTGGGAGGCTGGAAGCCATAGAAGGGAGTGCGTGTGGTTGCCCTCAAGTTCGATGGTGGGAGGCTGGAAGCCTTGGAAGAGAGTGCATGCGGTGCCCTCAAGTCGGCAGAGTCCTGGGCCTCTGTGTTCAGCAGGGCTCCCTCCCCATCCACACTGAGTGGGCTGCGGACACAAAGGGAGACTGTCCTACCTGCACTGCTCCTGGAGAATTCGGGGCTGAGAGACCCAGTGGGGACTGTCCTCAGACCAGAGATGCAGAGGTGGCGGCCATGCTAGATCACCCTTCACAGGAAGCCCCTTGCTGCCTGTCGGGGTCTCAGTCCCTTGATCTTGCGGGGGGGGGGGGGGGGGGGCGCTGCGCGGGGGAGGGCTCCCAGGTATGAGGCACAGTCTCCTCAGCCAGCTCCATCCTGCCAGGGGCAGCTTGGAGAAGGCAGAGTCACCCAGAGATTGTTCAACTCTGTTATCTGTCCCCAAGCCAACAACAAGGCCAGGGGAGGCCAGGACTCCAGGCCGGGTCAGCACCCTGGAAAGCCAGGACTCCAGGCCCGGTCGGCACCCTGGAAGGCCAGGACTCCGGGTCCGGTCGGCACCCTGGAAGGCCAGGACTCCAGGTCCGGTCGGCACCCTGGAAGGCCAGGACTCCAGGCCCGGTCGGCACCCTGAGAGACTGCCTCCCTCTCCCTCTGCACCTGTGTCTAATGCCATCTCCATTGAAAGCACAAAAATGTGAAAAGGAATTGCAGTTGTGAGTCCTTCTTCTGGGGAGAATTGCTACATTTCTGGCTAGGTTACAGGTGCTCGTGTGCTAAGGTGGTGGAGAATCTCAGGCCTCTGGACAGCACCACAGCCTGCAGGTGCCAGCACATCTCTGTGGCTTTTTAGAGTGGGAGAGGTATAGACCCAGTCCACATCTTGACTGCTTGACATTCTCATGAACTCTCAGGGTAAAATTTCATCACCTTTGAATTGGATATATGTACCCAGTACAGAATCACGTGAACAGATATGCATGTCACGGGTGCATGTGACATGAGGGAGGCCCTGTGTTTCAGGAAAGCCTGTGTGAGAGGCACAGCACTCAGACAGGGTCCCTTCGCTCCCTGTTGGATCCTTCTGTCCCCAGCTATGTAACAACGGGCACTTGCAATGTGCACAAGGCCAACAGAGTCTTAGTCAGTGCACCTCACCTGCATAACCAGCCTCAAAGTTCAGCTGAAAGTTAGGAAGGGTTACTCCACATAGCAAGGTGCTGAGGTCCCCCTGATATATGTGGAGTCTCTCAGCAGATAATGGGAAGAGTCAGTCATCTCCCCTCCAAGAGCCCACTGTTCCCCAGCACCAGCCATTTCCCCTGACACCGGACCTCACTTTCCACCCTTGAGCTCAAACTCCTTATCTGGATTTGAGGCCACCTGTTTGGTTTTTATTTAACCACCTACTTTTTAAATAGGCCCGGAATGACTGACCATTACCCACCACTGAGCTTTATTCTGGACAGCCTGGGAAAGAGAAATAAATAAATTAGAACATAGCTGTAGATTTTCACAGCACTTTGAGAATTTGTTAAAAGTTTGAACAGAATTGGCTGACTGGATGAATTTGGTCACCATGGCCCACCGTGTGCCCTGGGAACCAAGCCATGCATTGGCCCCATTTCTGAGAGTGCCGTCCATAGGTTGTGTGGAATGGCGAAAGCCAAGCATGGAGCCTGGGTCTGTTTCACATCAGGGCTGATTTGTGCCCCTGTCTGCACAGAGCTGTGTTCCCAGAGACCTTAGGTGTGAGTTGCTGGCGCAGAGACCGTAAAGCCCATGCAGTAGACTGTGCTGACTTGCAGAGCCCTGGGAGGCTTTGGGGTCTGCCTGAATACCATGCAGACCATCTTGGAAGTCTGGTGCTTGAACAAGGAGGAGGCAGGAGCCCATGCTGCACAAGTCTGCATTTCCTCCAAATCTCACCGTACGCTTCCTTCTCTGCCTCAAAAGTGACCTCCTGATTTCATGACTAAATCAAGAGAGAAAAGAAGCTTCAGAGAAACAGTTTCAGCTGGGTGGAAATGGGTGTCCAGAGGTGAAGGCAGGTGGACGGTGAAAATCGATGTGTCCATCTTTGAGTCAGAGCCTTGGAAGGGGCACTCAATTGAGCAGATGGAGTCAGGAAGTTATTAACTATGGTGAGCTGGGATCAGAAGGTCTCGGCAACCCTGGGCAGAACAAATGCGCCAAACGTGGCAGTGAACAGAGACTCTTCCTCAGAAAACAAGGTGGACAGTTCCCAACGAAGGACAACTGAGGCTGTTCTCTGTCCTCCACACAGGTACACACACGTGCATGGATATACACACATATGCACCTGCACACTCACGAACACACACATATGTACACACATGGCCTAGACACTGCTATTTAAGAAGACACTAACAAAGTGTTTCAATTTATTCAGGCTTGGAGTAAGAGAAGAAAACCTGGGACTCAGATGTGGGTTTCTCAGCCCTGTTCTGTGTGCGGACGCAGTGAGGCCGGCACCAACGAGCGAGATGTAGTCCAGAAAGGCTACCTCGGGCCCGACTTCTGGTGGTGCTCTCTAAATTTTCATTTCAATTAATCTCTGGAAATTTGGTGTCTGAGCCCATGACAGTCGCCTCTGGCTTCTTCAGAGTGACTGCCGAGGAAAAATTATCTGACACATATCAAACAAGCAAGGAACGACACTGGACAGCATTAATCAAAACTTTCTCATTTCCCGAAGAATTAAGCATTAAATAATTAATCCCAGCACTACAGGCGGCTGTAAAAGAGGCCTGATGCCTCCCTGCTGCTAAGAATTTGTCCTTGTCTAAAGGACTAGATTGATATATTTATTATTTATCAGATTAATCATGGCTGGGAACATTATAGATTGGCAGCCGGACCCAGCCCAGGATGGATTCTGGTGTTATCTGAGCAGGGAGAGCTCTGCGGTGGAGGTGCAGAGTCGGGGGTCAGGGAGGCCACTGTTCTCCAGCTCCCCTTTCGAAGAGAAAACATGTCTCAAACATTATTTTTTAAAAGAGGAGGAAAAGAAAATCAAGGAAGAAGGGAAGTGGTGTGGAAGATGTCACTGTGTGCAGGGCAGAGGCCAGGCCCCCATAGGACACCTGCTCACTGTGGCTAAGGAGGCACCAGGCTGAGGCATCACAGGGCTCCCAGCAGCCCTGACACCAGCTCCACGCCTCAGCCCTGCACCTGCTACGCTGTCCTCACCCCTCCATTCCTGGAAGCACCTCCATCCTCTCTCTTAACAATGTGTTTTTGGGGTCCTGTACCCACATGGAGGGTGCACCCATCTCAGGGAGTTGAAAATATCTGATTGAAGGCAGGAGCAGGCAAGGCTGGAGTAAAGCACCTTCCAGTGAGGAGGGCTTCAAGACCTGCGCACTTTGTGTGGTCAGACCTCAGGGAATCAGCACTCCGTTCATCATCTTCTCCAGCAGACCAGCACAGCCAGGCTCCTTGTGTCTTCTGCCTGACTGTGACCAGAGTGTGGTTTACACAGACAGGAATGGAGGTTCTGGGAGGTGCCTGTATGGATAAAAGTTCAAAACCTTTAGGTCATTGTGCTTATCCTCAGGGATTTAAGCCAAACCAGGGTGGGGGGGACATATAGGTACAGAGGTTTAGGGTGGCTAAACTGGATTAAAGTGACACCTCCATACAGGACTGCTCAGGGCCTTTGGAAGTTGAGAGGTTTTGTGAGATTATGGCTGGTTTGACCAGCAGCACTTCCTTGGTAGCTCACAGAACACAATTTCAGCCTCTTGTCCTGAGTGGTGGCTCCCTGCAAAAAGCCAGGCCCTCAGCCACTCTTTCCTTCCCCTAGGCCGTCCCCTCTGGGAAGAAGGCAGGAGACTCAGACAACACCCTCCACCCATCAGGAGATCAGCACAGGTGAGAGGCATCTTAACAGCCTCTGTATCAAGGAAGCCATGTCTGCAGAGACCAAACGGCCACCTCCGCAGAGGGTGGGCAGTGCTGCTGGGATCACCCCCAAAGCCTCTGGGGAAACTCCAGGAAGCCCAGCACCCTGAATCCAAATGGGAAACTACCATTGCTAGATGTATGTTCAGAGAATCTTCACTCTTAGACAGGGAACCCTATCTGGTCCCGGGTGCTCAGGTATGGGGAGTCCACAGTTTTAAAATATTGTTTTTCTAAGGTGATTCTGGTTAACAAGCTAAAAATAAGTGCCTTTTAATATTTGTAAAGACTTTCATGTTATTTTTAACTATGTGTATATGTGTGTTGGTGGGGTCAGAGGTTGCATGCAGTGCTCTTGGAAGCCAGGGTCATTGGAACTAGAGTTACATGTAGTTATGAGCCATCCAACATGGGTGCTGTGAATCAAACTCGGGTTCTCTGCAAAAGCAGTACATGCTCTTAACCACAGAGCCGCCTGTATATCTATCTATCTATCTATCTATCTATCTATCTATCTATCTATCTATCATTTATGTGAACGTGTATGCGCAGATGTGCTTATGCCACAGTGCACATGTGAGGATCAGAGGACAGCTTTCAGGAGTTGGTTCTCTCTCTCCACCCTGTGAATCTCAGGAATCAAACTTAGGTTGTCAGGATTGGCAGCAGATACCTTTATCTGCCGAGCCTTCTCGTTGAATTCTAAAGTAGTTTATTCGAAGATGAAAAAAACTAAGACCCTAACAGTTTAATGTGACTTACTCAGTGCCACAACTTTTCCGGACTTAATTCAACTACAAGTGCACCCTTGTCTCAGTAATAATGGAAATGGTGTGATGTAATTGCCCTCTGCTTAAAAGATAGACAGAGAGTCCACTCACAATGGAACCATTATGGGTGGATTTAGAAAGGGGGTGGACATTTGAGGACCTAACTTCCACTACCCAGAGAATTTTTAAAAATCTATTCAGACACCTGTGTTTCCTCCCCTTTAATATGATGAACTAACTAGGTGCTACTTGTTTTTATCATTTTCTGAGCATCAGGATGTGCTTAGCACTGTGGACAGAACAATCCTGGCCAGGCATTTCAGAGCTGGAAGTGCAGGTGGTATGAACAGGCCAAGAACATGACACAGATGCCTGTAGATGCCTGCCATCATACCAGCCAGGTGACACCGGGAGCTGCAATTACTGGGAGGGGCAGAGGGATGAGCCCTGGTCATACACTATGGGACCACAGAGGCTACACCTGATGAAGGGATGCCCAGCACAGTTCACAACGTAGAGCCCTTCCATAGTCCCTGGAAACAGGCCAGCAAGAGCATCAGCCAGGACAGCTCCAGAGCCTGCGATGCAAAAGCCCTTCCCAGGCTCAGCCACAGAGGTGAGCTGTTGAGGAAGAATCTGCTTGACTGGTGTGATTAACAGCCACTTTGTGGAAGAAGCTCTTGAGTTTAATAAGGTTCCACTAGTCAATTGTTGACCTTATTTCCTGTGCAGCTGCTGTCTGATTTAGAAAGTCTTCTTATGCCTATGTCTTACAGGTTACTGCCAACATTTTCTTCTATCATTTTCAGGGTTTCAGGTTTCACATTGAGGTCTTTGATCTATTTGGAGTTTATTTTTCTACACGGTGAGAGGTAGGGTTTAATTTTATTCTTCTGTAAGTGGTGATCCAGTTTTGCCAAGACCATTTGCTAAAGATGCTGTCTTTCCTCCATTGGGTCTTCTTGGGCCATTTGTCAAATATGAGGTGGCTGAAATTGCATGTGCTCAAGTTTAGATCTTCAATTTCATTCCATTGATCTACATATGGGTCTGTTTTTATGCCAATACCAGGCTGTTTTTATGACTATAGCCCTGTAATATAGTTTGAAGTCTGATATAGTAATCCCCCTGCATTGCTCTTTTTGCTCATGGTTGCTTTGCTATCTGGTGTCTTTTGTTTTTCCATATGAACTTTCAGATATTTTTTTCTAGGTCTGTGAAGAAGTTCATGGGTATTTTAATTGGGATTGCATTGAATCTGTACATATATGCAGGCTAAAACCACTCATACACATTGAATAAATTAATATAAACATTTTTAAAAAGAAAAAGTTAAAAATGTTTTCTATAGACATGTCTAGGTAGAGTGGATTTGCTAGTTAGCAGATTTCATAAACATTTCAAGAATTTTTATTCTAATACCATGCTAGTGACAAGAAATTCAGAAAAAGGCCATAAGAAATTATCAGTGAAATCATAGTAATCTGGTTCTGACACAGATGAAGGAGGGCAGGCAGGAAGCACAGTCTCCTTGCGGATTCCTGAAATTGAGCCGGCCCAGGGGTTAACAGCCTGGAAGCTTTGTAAGGCTTTTTCTGTCTTCCTCCCTTCCTCCCCTCTCTCTCCTCCTCCCCTCTTCCTCCCTCCCTTCCTCTCTCTCCTCCTCCCCTCTTCCTTGCTCTCCTCTCTCTCCTCCTCCCCTCTTCCTCCCTTCCTCTCTCTCCTCCTCCCCTCTTCCTCCCTCCCTTCCTCTCTCTCCTCCTCCCCTCTTCCTTCCTCCCTTCCTCTCTCTCCTCCTCCCCTCTTCCTTCCTCCCTTCCTCTCTCTCCTCCTCCCCTCTTCCTTCCTCCCTTCCTCTCTCTCCTCCTCCCCTCTTCCTTCCTCCCTTCCTCTCTCTCCTCCTCCCCTCTTCCTTCCTCCCTTCCTCTCTCTCCTCCTCCCCTCTTCCTTCCTCCCTTCCTCTCTCTCCTCCTCCCCTCTTCCTTCCTCCCTTCCTCTCTCTCCTCCTCCCCTCTTCCTTCCTCCCTTCCTCTCTCTCCTCCTCCCCTCTTCCTTCCTCCCTTCCTCTCTCTCCTCCTCCCCTCTTCCTTCCTCCCTTCCTCTCTCTCCTCCTCCCCTCTTCCTTCCTCCCTTCCTCTCTCTCCTCCTCCCCTCTTCCTTCCTCCCTTCCTCTCTCTCCTCCTCCCCTCTTCCTTCCTCCCTTCCTCTCTCTCCTCCTCCCCTCTTCCTTCCTCCCTTCCTCTCTCTCCTCCTCCCCTCTTCCTTCCTCCCTTCCTCTCTCTCCTCCTCCCCTCTTCCTTCCTCCCTTCCTCTCTCTCCTCCTCCCCTCTTCCTTCCTCCCTTCCTCTCTCTCCTCCTCCCCTCTTCCTTCCTCCCTTCCTCTCTCTCCTCCTCCCCTCTTCCTTCCTCCCTTCCTCTCTCTCCTCCTCCCCTCTTCCTCGCTCCCTTCCTCTCTCTCCTCCTCCCCTCTTCCTTGCTCCCTTCCTCTCTCTCCTCCTCCCCTCTTCCTTGCTCCCTTCCTCCTCTCCCCTCTTCCTCCCTCCCTTCCTTCCTTCTTCCCTTCTTCCTCCCCAACTTCCTCCATTCTCCCCTCTCTACCTCTCTCCTTCACCCATTCTTTCTTCCTCCTTCTCTCTCTTTCTTTCTCCTTCTCTCTCCTTTCTTTTTCTCTTTACTTTGTTATGCTAAAGATTGAACTCAGAACCTCCCACAAGCTAGGCAACTGTTTTATACTGAGCTACATCCCTGCCTCCTTTTTGGTTTCTGTTTGGGGACAAAAATCTTACTAGGTGGCCCAGTTATGTGTTGAACTCCTTCTGTAGCCCAGACAGGTCTTAAACATGGAATCCTCCTATCAGCCCCCTGAATAGCTGGGATCACAAGCCTGTGCCATCACCCCTGGGCTGCAAGCTCATTTGTTTAAAATGGAATTATTATTTTTTATTTATTATTTTTTATGTGTATGAGTGTACTGTCTGTGTGTAGGTTGATGAACCCATGTTGTGCAATGCCGCGGAGGTCAGAAGAGGGCATTGGATTCCCCTGGAACTGGAGTTAAAGAACCTGGGTCCTCTACAAGAGCAGTGGGTGCTCTTAACCACTGAGCCATCTCTCCAGCCCCTGAAATGGAATTCTTAAAGAAGAAATGAGGTAAACAGGAAATTAAATTATATTTTTAAAGGTAATATTAAAATCTGGAGCTTTTCCAATGATTTTGCTCTGTGTTGCACTAGTTGTGTGGGAAGATCACATGACAGGACATCTCCATGCCTCTTTCCACTGCCAAAAGCCCACATCCATGCCCTAGCTTCCTCCAAGGCCCACTGCCGCTGGACAGTGACTGTGGGCAGAAGCACTTATACTGTGAGCATCATCTTCTGCCAAAATCAGGGCTTGCACTGGTTCATATTGGTCTGAGGACTATGTCAACCTGTAAAAGTGACACAGAAAAAGTTTAAAGTACATATTGAGGTTAAAACATATCAAATCTTTAGTCATTTTATTGTGCATGGCCAGTTGAAGAAAAATTCTTCTGGTATTTAAAAATTACAGCTAGGTTTGCTAAAGAAATCATTCACATTGACAGACAAGTCAAATTCTAACTGCATCTCCCAGGTCTCGTTCTGCTGAAGCCCCTACTGTCTGTAGTAGTCTGGGTTGGTCCATAGAGGACCGGGTCTATGACTTGTTCCATGACTCTATTACTCATGTTCAATGCAAGTGTACTGTGGAGCCTTTCTAACTGTGAAAACACATTTGAAGTATTCTGTCTGCATGTGCCTGGGGCTTTTGGGGGGAGCTAGGTAATCCTCTAGCACTTGCTGGATAAGACACTAATGAGCGAAAATCAACAATGCATTAAAAGCGACTTACCAAACCCAAGATGGATTTGTCAAATGTAGGGTTACCTTAGCAAGTCTATTGCTATATTATATCACATTAAGAGGTGAACCTTTAGGAAGTCAGTCATAGAAAAACTGCAAAGTAAAACCAAAGAGCACTTCCAAATAGTAACTACAAGAGAAAATGATAGATGATGATGATAGATGATAGAGAGATAGATAGATAGACAGATATATTAGATCAACATATGTCATTTTTTTCAAAAACTCCATCAGAATATGCAATTACCTAATAATAAATATATCTCTCATCCCAAACACAAGCATGCTTAGCAGCAGAAAGCTGTGTCTCCCCTAAGCCCAAAGGAAAGATCCCTGACCAGGCTCCTCCAGCCATAGTGGCTGAGGGACTCAACCTGGACTCTCCATTCTACCAGTCCAGAGTCAACTAAAAGCATTTGATCAAATAAAACAGTAAAGCATTGTGTGTAGACAGGCAGAAGTAGATGTGGCTTTTACATAAACTGCACCAGGACCATTGAATCCATGGGCTGGGAAACAGTGTTCCAACTCATCCAGTGGAAGACCAGGGAAGGCAGGAATGTTCTCATGTGATGAAACACCTCTTACCAATGAAGGGATAACAAAGAGGTTGGGCCAAAGTAGTCAAACACTTCTAATTTAAAACACTCAAGTTTCTGCCCAGATCTCCTTCCATCTCTCCTCTCCTCACACCTTGCTTTGCTTTTACTGTTTTTTTTTAAGATTGTAGGACTTGCAGTCAGGTTCCAGTTATCAGCAGCCCTGGGCTTTGGTTCAAATACACAAAGGAAGAGAATGGATATGGAAACAGGAGCACAGAGTCCACAGCGGTCGGTACTGCAAACAATCAGGCATCAGCAAATACCATAGCAAGACAGCCAAAAGGATAAACACCCAAAATACAAGGAAAAGAAAGCATGGTCCCCAGGAGCATCATGTAAGAAGCCTTTCCAAAAGTGTGAGCTTTGAAGAAATATGCTAACACATGTCACACACAGGACCATGTAAACATGGAACACAATCACACGTTTTAGGAAATGAAGCCTTGTGGAAAGCAGGCTGAGAAAAGACTGCAACTGATGAATTAAAAACACACATTGAATATGGAGTAAGAAAATGCCAAAGCTCCAGTTGGAGGAGGAGCTTAAACCAGGATTGACAGGTGGAAGAGGCTGTGCCCAGGACAGCAGTGCCCTATACAGACCTGCACTACGCAGCCACTAAGATAAGTGGTCAGGAAGCAGTCATTCTTTTCTTCCTGTTTTTTAACCACTATATATTTTTATTGAAGTTTTGTGGATTTTGAACATCTTAATCATTATTTAGACCCCCTCACCAGTACAGCCCCAGAGCCCCCCACCAGATTTCATGCATTCTATCACATGTGTTACAGCCAATCAAGTCAAGTTTGGGTACACAGATGTCTCTCGGTGAGCGTTCATACTCTGGAGCTGGTTCACTCCCTCAAAGAAGATCACCCAGGCAGGATGAGCTGCCAACAGCTCCTTGGCTAAGGGTGGCGCCTCTTGGCCATCTCCCCAGTTCTGGGCTCTTGTCTGAGTTGCGTGGGTCTTGTGCGTGTTGTCATCATTGCTGTGAGTTCATACGAGCAAGGTCCCAGGAGCCTGGAATACCGTTTCCTTATGGTCATGCACCGCCCGTGGCTCTTACAATCTTTCTTCTTCCACCATGGTCTCTGAGCCCTGGGTGGGTGAGGTTTAATATAGGAGTCCCGTTTAGGAACACACACTCTGCCATCTCTTATTCTCTACATTTTGGACAGTTACAGCTTTCTGCGTTCATCTATGCCTGATGAGTTGAGAGACACATTAGTGTTCTCTCTACCCCTTGTTCCACTAGGTTCCATGACCTAGAGGTTCTATGTAGGTGTGTCACTTAGGATCAGGTTTCTAACAGACACTCTGTGTGTGTGACCAGTTATGGAACTTTGTACTAGTCTCTGCCTGTTGCAAAAAGAAGCTTCTTTGATGAGTGGTCACTGGGATATTTGTCTGTAAGTATAAAAATCCCTATTTAGCAAACAGTAAGAAATTACATTTGTCTAGGGATGTGGCCGAGATAGGGCTTTCTCTAAGATCCGTGATCTTTCCATCCATATGTATTGGGCTATGTTCCCAGTGCCACCCATGAGTTCCCTCCTACTGAGTGGGCTTTAAGTCCCATTCCATAGCTGTTGATTAGCCCCAAGACAGAAGTGCTACCACTGCACCACTGTGATTTGCTGTGTTAGAAACAATCATTCTTACTGACCAACTATGTGAGTTTGGGGAAAGGAAAGATAACCGCAGAGCCCAATGCATGCCTCGCTGATCACATCCATTCAACTATCATACACGTACTTTCATCCTGACATTGTATAACATGCGTTCACATTACTGCTTTTCAATTATGCAATGAATCTAAACTTATTATAGACATTTGTTGTGAAAATGGCACAAAGAAAAAAATGGAAAAGATCAGAAGGAAACGATTTGTATTTACTTTTCCTGCAAGGCACTGTGTATGTGTACATGTGCATAACTATATATGTCTGCAATTATATTTAGAATACAAACACATGTTTCTGGAATCATATATCTTATGTGTATGTACATCAAGGTATTTCTACAGGAAATCACAGTCATACTAAATGCACTGCTTTGTATTTGATTGCCTTTTATAATTTAATTGCTACCTTTGCTACTTATTCTAAGTAGCCTCAAAAACATGACTGATGGCCTCCTGGGATGCCGTCTGCATGCACTTCACTTAACTCTCTCTTAGTATCTGTCTTGGTTACTCTCAACCTTTCATTCCTGTAGGTTGTTCTATCGTGAATAACTTAAAATAACTATCTTTTATCGTGTCTTAACTATGCCTGGTGCTAAGTAGACCTGAGAGTTTCCTGCCACGGGATTCATGGGCCTTTCCTCGAGGCTGCTGTGGGCCAGAAGACCAGGACTATTTGGCTTCAGCAGGGTCTGCAGAACTCACCCTCCTGGCTATGTCCCCAGCATCCCAGCATCGTTGAGTTGTGCAGTCACTGTTGGAAGCTAGTGCTGGGTGGGGCAGGCAAGGCTGTTGGTTTGGTTCTCCCCAGCAGCCCACCACAGGCAGCACTCCATTTCTCTGCGTAGCCAGCAGATCCCGGCCTTCCTTAGCTTCAGCACCCCTGGCCTACATACACACACACACACACACACACACACACACACACACGCACACAAGTGCACACACAGAGACATGCATACACACACAGATACACACGCACACACGAGTGCACACACACATACACACAGACATGCACACACACACACAGACACACACACACATGAGTGCACACACACACAGACATCCACACAGACATCCACACACACACACACGAGTGCACACGCACACAGACACACGCATGCACACACACACACACACACACACACATATATATATATATATATATTACACACACTGATTTCCTAGTTGCACATGGACACTATAAATTTCACTTCATGTAAATGAAACCCAGAGCTTTCTTATTGCTACTTATTTAACTTTAAAAAGAACAAAAAAGACAAGAAACAGGGCTGTACAAATTAAGATGATAAAATGAGCATTTCCACCCCCATGAAGGGTGCCGGGCAGCTATCACCAAGCTTTGATACTAAGCTCTGATCTTATTTTAGTTTTAAGAAATAAGACATTCATCTTATTAAAAATAAATATTTTATTCATGTTTTCATAATTTCCTTCATAACAGATTGCTGTTGGAATTGTTCCTCGCTTCTATCTTTTTTCATTTGAGCCTGGTTACAGAGCTCGATTATTTCTTCATTGAAGTTGTTTCATCCCACTGAGCATTAATACTTTGAATTCGTGTCATTAATTTCCTACCTGACCCTGAGCTATATTTTTATTACATTAAAGAGTTCTGGAGTAGATTGCATTCATTTAGAATAAGGATTTGGGGAAAGTCCAACCAAGAAGAGTGAGGTTCTTCTGTATTGTGTAATGTTTGTCTCAGTGCAGCTGATGAGGTCCGAGCCCAAGTCCTGTGCAGGGAGGATGAACACGATGCCTGTCCTTTGGGTCAGACAGGTATTTGGTCCAGCAAGCAGCCTGGTCATGTCCCCAAGCCTACCCCTCTTCACTCAACTGTCAATGGACTTAGAGTATGACGTGCTTTGGGGGAGACCCCTGGGACCCCACAAACACTAAAGGTGTCTCTATTGGTGCCAGACCTGCTCTGTGAACAGCAGACATGCAGAGTGGGCTGTAGCCAGAGGCCAGAGCTGAGGGCCAGGCAGTGATGGAGCTCGGTCACCACTTCCAGGAAGCTGAATGCCTGCAGGTAACCTGGGCCCAGCCCTTCCACCACGGAGAGTTTACCTTTAACCAGCACATTAAACAAGCTGCATCTGTGTCCAGCATCCATAGCAATCACTTGGCTTTGCCCCAGTGCCCCTTGAGGGTGGCCTTCTACGTTATCCTGGGTGTGTCTCTTCATGGCAGCCCAGGTACTTCCAGAACCCTGGGAGTGGGTGGTACAGTTTTATCCAAGATTCCTCAAATTATCAGCAGTGTGGACTCTATTTAGAAATACTTGGGCCTAAGAACAGAGTTCTTCACTGAGGGCAGGGCCTCGGGAGGTCAGCATGGTGGGTCTTGCTCTTTCTTGCTCCTTTCCAACCTCAACATGGGGTTGGTGGGAGGCAAAGAAGAGGGAAGGAGACACTGAGGCAGCAAAGAGAATGTGAAAAACAATCCTACTCCGAGGAGGATGCAAAGGAGCTGCACCCCCATCCCGGCCACTCTGCAGGCTGGAATCTGCAGCTCCCAGATGGCCTTCGTGTGCAGGCCTCTGATGTGCATGGACACTGGGCATTCCATATGGAACACTGAGGACAAGCAGAAGTTGAGTCCTCACTGGGAGTATGTGCATGTGTGCATGGCATGTGTATGTGTATATGTCATATGTGAATGTGTGCATCACATGTGTGGGTGTGTAGGCCACATGTGCATGTATGTGCATGTGTGCATCACATGTAAATGTTTATGCCATGTGTGAATTGTGTGCATGTGTGGGCAGGCTATGTGTGGATCAGCACGTATCATGTGTGAAAGTGTTTATGCCATGTGTATATGTGTGTTCATGTGTCTGCATGGCATGTGTGAGCATGTTCTGTAGTGATTCCCTCTGAATTGGAACATTCCCTCCTGGCAGGAGGAGGAGGCTCAAAAGACTAAGGAAGCTGACAAAGCTTGCAAGGTTCAGGAAGGTAAAAAAGTTGCCAGATTCGCAGGGCCCCTCCTCAGAGTCATAAAGCAGTAAAGGATTACTGCAGAGAGACCTTCCCTGGAGCAGATGGCAGGTTGTGGCAGGGTGCTCCTGAGCAGGGCTTTACCAGACCATTACTTCTGATGGGATGGACTTTAGAGGATACAGCTGCCTTTGAGTCTTGAAATCAGCCCCAATAGAGTCATAGTACATGTGAGTGTGTGCATGTATGTGCATGCTGTGCATGAGTGCGTGTGCATGTCTGTGCACAGTATGCACAAGTATGTGCGTGTATGAGCATAGTATGTGCACACATATGCATGGTACACTTGAGTGTGCATGCATATGTGAACTGTGAGTGTGTGCGTGTGTGTGCACAGTATGTGTGAGCATGTATAGTATGCATGAGAACATGCATTATAGATATGCATGAGTGTGTGTAGAGGATGTGCACTTGTACACGGGGTGCAGGGTATATGTGAGTATGAGCACGCATGTGTATGGTATGCATGAATATGTGTGCATGTATGGGCATATTGTATGTATGTACAAGTGTGAGGTAAGTGCACATGCATGTACATGCCTGTGACTCTGCATAGTCGAGGTTACATATGCTGGAGGCAATTCACTCACCACAGTGATGCTGGCTGCTCTTCTGGACTGAGAGGACCCTTGCAGTGGTGATGGGAGCCAGCATCTCGGCCAGCCCCTTCCAGCAGGGCTGTTCTCCCAGGAGCCCTGGGAAAGAAGCTCAGTCCTTAGTCTTTGCTTCTCAACACTAGGGCTTCTTAGAGAGCCAAGCCTGGGTCACCCGAGGTCGAGATGGAGACAGATGAGAGAGAATACATCAGAGTTGCTCAGAAGACTGCAGATGCTGCCTGGATCTAGGGCCCTGGAGTGCTGAGAGGAACGGAGCCATTGGGTGGACTACAGCCCAGGTCAGCAGAGCTGAGCCCTCAGCACCCTTCCTCATACAACCTCACAGGCCCTGTTGTCTCTGTTTCTCTGACAAGATGTGGAGAGTTTTGCCTTCAAGTGTGATCTGCCAAAGGGTGGATCTTGGAACACTTGAGAGAGCAGAGGCCAGGCACACCACACTGGACTTGGCTGGCCCTGCAGCCAGTAGTGTGAGGACCCAAAACAACCTAAACTCACTGAGCTCAGCCTGCCTGTCACTCGCAGCAGCAGCGGCATTGAGTCAAAGCCATGCCAAGTGGGTGCTGGAACCAGAGCTCCCATGGAAGCACCTTCTTCCCATCTGTGTCCCTTGGCAGCTGCTCTGAGGCTGACAAGACCTCCCTCTTCTCAGCAGGGTCTGTCTTGTGGGGTCCTCTCTATACCAGCTTTCATTTGTGAAGTGCCCTGTTCCTCTGGTCCTTGAAGCCACCCCCATTCCGCACTGCAAATGGCACTGGTGACACAGCCATGTAGTCACTCTGGGAAGCCCTCCTTGCACTTCAAAAGCACAGACGTAACTATGGATTCAGCTACAAGGCACCTTGAGATCAGAAACCAGCTCCATCGTTTTATTATCTCAACTGGGCTGGGCTGACCTGGAAACATGTAGTCAAGCTGGCCTTGAACTTGTGCCAATCCTCCTCCTGCCTCAATGCCCCGTCCCTGGGGTTATAGGCATGCACCACTATGCCCAGCTCAGCACCATTCTAAGTGAAGATAAAGAGCACACAGCATCATTGACACCTGTCATGTATACATTCACACATCCCACATGCATGCATGCTCACACATGCACCATAAACACACATGTACACACATACACACACCTGCCCTGCCCACACAAGCCACGTACACAAGCATATGCACACATACATGCCATTCACACATATGCACAGTCATGCATGCCATGCACAGAAATGTACATGCAGTTGTGTGTGCACACACATATGTGCTACACACATATGCACTCATAAATGCCACACACATTCACATGTGTATTTAATTATGCACGGGCATGTGCACACACATTCATACATTGTATACATGCATTCACATACATACAAGCTATATGCACACATGTGCACAGTTTCCCCAACTTTGCCCTCTG
This sequence comes from Rhizomys pruinosus, assembly GCA_009823505.1. Taxonomy (NCBI): domain Eukaryota; kingdom Metazoa; phylum Chordata; class Mammalia; order Rodentia; family Spalacidae; genus Rhizomys; species Rhizomys pruinosus. The sequence continues at coordinate 689,432 of VZQC01003291.1, forward strand.
ACTTTGTCCATAAGAAGCCACAGGAGGGGGTTTGAGAGAATCTCAGTGGTTAGGAGCCTTGGGTGCTCTTGGACAGGACCCAGGTTCGCTTCCCAACATCCACATGGCGGCTGACAATCATTTCTAACTTGGCCAGTTCCAGGGGATCCAATGCCCTCTTCTGGCCTCTGCAGGCACTGCACGACATGGCTGCACTTACACGCAGCCTGTATGCTTGCTCAAACACATAAAATAAAATAAAAATAAAAAAATAAAAAATTTAAATTAAAATTAAAAAATGCATGAAGTGGTGGCAGTCTAGTTGCAGGACTAAGACCTGCATAGCTGGTTCCAGAGAAGGTTGGCAAGGGGCACATCCCAGGGTAGGACAATGGCTGCAGGGTGAAGTGGAGAGCCACATGTGTCTGAGACCCAGCCTATCGCTGACCTGGGGCAGAGACTGTTCACAGGAGACAGGAGCCCTATGTGCCCGAGGAGCTGCTTCTGGTAATTCGTTAGGCAAATATCAGAGCTCTGCACACAGGCGCCAGAGGGAGCACAGTCAGGTGTTCTGTTTACAGACATTTAATTACATTTTCTGTTAGAATTTGCTATCCAAAGAATTAACCCCAGCCACAAAGCACTGCCACGGTCTCACATCCCTGGTGGCCTTGTTCAAGCACAAGGCCGTCCTGGGCCCTGGTGAAGCATCTGTGAATCAGGTGAGGGGGAGGCAGGGGAGCACTGGGAGATCACCCCAGCCCTGTCCGGGGGCCACTTCCATCCCACTGGCTGATTTTCTGCCGAGTGTCACCATCCACTGTGGAAGCAAGAAGGTCTGTTTGCCGCTTAAACTGCAGGGGGAAATACTAATGTTTACCTTCAGTTGAAGTCTGAAGACTATTTAGAGGTCTTCTGTCTGTACAGCTATGGAAGTCTGGGCACCGTGCATGAGCCATCTGCAGGAGGTCAGGTGTATAGGAAGGAGACTCTGGGACTAGCTTTATAGCTAGGACCCAGATGTCCATCCATAGTGCAGAGTATTCACAATGCTGTTCTACTCACTGCAAATTCTGAAGCGCAGCCTTGCCCAAGACACTCCTCCTTGCTGGGAAAGGGAGCGGCTGTAGGTTCAGATCTCCCCACTCTGCGTGCCTGAGGAGACAGAAAGGAACAGCAACAGGCAGGGCACAACGTTCCTCCAGGTCCACTAAGGGTACGAACATCTGCATCCTGACCTCCATGTTGCAGAGACGGAGACCCTGGCGCTGGGATGAGGCTGCACAGAGTGGGATCATGTCCTCGCTTTCTGACGTGGGACTCAAAGGACAGCCCTGTCATTTCCTTAAGACCTTCACTCTCTGGAATGCATGATCAGTTCTTCAAACGCCAAGGTCTAGGCAGAGCCACGACATTGTAAATTTCCATTGGACTGAAGCGGGGAGGGGGAAGAAGATGGCTCCCAAGAAGGCCAAGACCTGGCCTCTAGACCCCAGCTGCTGGGCCCTTTCAAGGTCTCAGTGTTGCCAGGTGTCCCTGGTGAACCTCTGACCCTAGTTATGAATCCTGGAGAGAACCCACAAACCAGCAGCATCCCGGGTGTTCCTGGCCTCTCTCCTGTGTCAGTGCACATGCTACAGGACGCTCCCTCTGTGCTCCTATGCACACCTGGTGGTATGTGTCAGGTAAACACAGAGCCCACATTCCTGGACCTGCCCAGTGTCCTCTGTAATCAGGAAGCTTCTGGCTCCCAACATATTTCAAGAAGAAATGAAGAAGTGAAAACAACATGGTGAATGCCCCCATGGGCCCGACAGCCCTGCAGGGCACCTCTGCAGGACAGTGTCTCCTCCCGCCCTGAGGCTGCCTGCATCTGAGCATGCGCAGACTCTGTGCTGACTCAGCAGTGACTTGGGCTCTCCATGACAGAGCTCAGGCAGGACATTGTCTCTCCTGTATGCTCAACATTGACCAAAGAGGACTCTGATACATGCAGCCGGCAAGGTGGGGACAAACAAGCCTGACAGGGACACTGCCTGAGAGACCAAGGTCTCAGTCCTGGATGGTGTCTCTCAGGTCTACATGGTCCACAGCCATCCCCTGGCCTGGGGTCAGGCTTAGAAGAATGTTTGCAGTTGGTAAGGAGTGAGGTTCCAGCTCATAGCTCTCTGTTCTCTGAGGAGATGACAGGCACAGTTGGCCCAGAACCTAGGTGGGTCCCAGAAGAGGCCTGGTGGAGCTGACGGTGCAATTCCCAAGGGTCCAGGGCCCAAGGGCTGATCAGCCAACAGAGCAGAGAATGAGTTGCTTGAGATTCATTTAGACTGAAGCAGCTGGACCTTTACCCAGGCCTGACACCCTGGCTAACACTCTCTGAGCAGAGCCTCTCTCTCTCTCTCTCTCATCTCTCTACATGTGACAGTGGCTTAGGGACACACGGACACCCACATCCACATCCAAATCCATACACAGAGATACAGCCACACATCCTTACCCCCATACATATGCACGCCCTTCACATTTACACATACAATTAAGCATGTAGGCATACATGTGCATATATCTGCACACATACAAGTATACCTAATTGTTCTAGTTTGTCTTCCATCACTGTGACAAAACACTCTGACCAACACCAACTTGGGGAGGAAAGGGTTTATTCAGCTTACATCTCCTGGGTCACAGTTCATCACTTAGGGAGCCCAAGGCAGGAACTTAGGGCAGGAAACTGGAAGCAGGAGCCGAAGCACAGGCCATGGAGGAACATTGTTCACTGGCTTGCTCTCCTGGCCCATACCCAGCCCACCTTCTTATACTGTACACAACAACCTGGCCAGGGTGGCACCACCCATAGTGTGCTGGGCCCTCCCACACTGCTCAACAATCAAGACAATACTCCATGTGGCCACAAGCCAGTCCAATGGAGCCAATTCCCCAGTTGAGGCTCCACCAACCCAGGTGTGTCAAGTTGACACTAAAGCTATCTAGCACAATTGACCCCTTGTCAACTTGACACACAATACACATCACTATTAAACCACCACCTTTCCAGTTCTTATCCCCAAAGTATGATGTTAACATTAATCACAACCTAAGACAGTACAACCTTAAAAGCCCCACAGTCCTAAAATGTCCAAATGCTTAAAAGTTCAATTAAAAGTCTCTTAACTGTGGGCTGCTGTAAAATCCAAAACAAGTACTGTCTTATTTCAAAGGGAAGAATCAGGCACTCTCAAACAAAACCTAAATCCAGCAAGTAGCTCAAGGCTGGACACCTGGGACTCACAATCTTCTGGGCTCCAAAGGGATTCGGCAGCTCCCCCTCTCTGACTCTGCCGTCTGTGGCACACACAGCTCATCTCACAGGCCCAGGCTGACTCCAGTCCACACCTGCTGCTGCTCTTTGTGGTCGTCCCACGGTCCCAGCATCTCCAAAAAGCTGGGGTCGCCACTGAAACTGAGGTTGCTTCTGACCTCTCCTGACGCAAAACCTCAACTTCTCTTCCTGACCCCTGCAATCCTGGGGTCTTCACTGCAACCAAGGCCGCACTCTGACCAGTGGCCTTTCCTGGCCTCTCATAGTGCCAGGCCTCAGCTGCTCTCTGTGACCCCTTCATGCTTTCAACACCGGAACCATATAGGAGACTCTTACACATTACCACGTCCTGCTTCTGGCTTGACATGGAGGCTCAGGCCCTTTCTGTAACATAGCTTCTGTGTGCTGACCCTGAAGAAATTCTTCCCAGATTTCACCACAGTGATGCTGGTCTCTTGTTATTTACAGATGATTTTTCAGCCCCAGCTAACCAGCATCAATCGTCCCAATACAACAAAGATTTCACTTCAGGTTCTGGTCTCTTGTTACTTACAGCTGATTCTTCAACCCCAGCTGACCAGAACCCACAGAATAAACAGTCCTGATGATCTCTGCTTCCCTTTGAAACTTCACAAGCCAGGCCTCCATTGTCTACAACTCCTTCAGCATAACTGTTCCAAGTTCCACAGCAATGATCTTTAGGCATTCAATGATTTCTGTACTAGTTTGCCTTCCATTGCTGTGACAAAACACTTACTGACACCAACTTGGGGAGGAAAGGGTTTATTCATCTTACATCTCCTGGGTCACAGTTCATCACTTAGGGAGCCCAAGTCAGGAACTTAGGGCAGGAACCTGGAGGCAGGAGCTGAAGCACAGGCCATGGAGGAATGCTGTTCACTGGCTTGCTCCCCTGGCCCATGCCCAGTCTGCCTTCTTATATGGTACACAACAACCTGCCCAGGGTGGCACCACTCATTGTGGGCTGGGCCCTCCCACATTGCTCAGCAATCAAGACAATACTCCACAGATGTGGCCACAGGCCAGTCCAATGGAGCCAATTCCCCAACTGAGGCTCCCTCAACCCAGGTGTGTCAAGTTGACACTAAAGCTATCCAGCACACTAATTATACATATATCTACTTTTACACTTATGCTCACAAATATACATCTGTTTATATACACGTGTCAACATGTAGACACATACACTACATCCATATCCATGCAGAGACACCAATCCCCTACACACATACACACACACACACACACACACACACACACATGCACGCATTCACGCACGTGCACATGGACATGCATGCACACACATGCACACATGCACATGTACACACACAGTTTGTGGCCTGAAGGACTTGTCTTTTGCTTTGAACTGGTGGACTCCATCTCTTCAACATGGTGGGTTCTGAGGCACTGACTTCTCAAACTCAGATTCAATGTTCCAGTTTGAAGGAGGAACTGCTCTAAACATTTTGACAATCACCAACTCATGCAGATTAGCCACCTGCAACTCTGCATGAATGCTCACCTCACCAGATACATACCCACAGGCACACACATATACTCAGGCAGCCAAACATGCACACAAACATGAATGCATTCTGTCCATGGGGAGCTGGGAGGGGCAGGTCCTCCCCATGGGCTGAGTGGTCCTGCATGCAGCAGGTCCTCCCCGTGGGCTGAGTGGTCCTGCATGCAGCAGGTCCTCCCCGTGGGCTGAGTGGTCCTGCATGCAACAGGTCCTCCCCATGGGCTGAGTGGTCCTGCATGCAGTAGGTCCTCCCTGTGGGCTGAGTGGTCCTGCACACAGCGGGCCATCCCTCTGGTCAGCCCCATCTGGGTCCCTGAAGAAGAGATTAGCCCAAGACTCTCTCTAGTATGACACTGAAAAGCATGTACAGATGTATACAGAATCCACAGGCATGTCTCCTCTGTCACCCATGTATGTACATGAGCATGTATGTACATGTAAAGCCACTGGTCATCTTACCAGCACGTGTCTGTGAATCAAACAAACTGATTAAGAGACCTTGTGTAATTGCCTTTGTAAAAGGAAACGGGAGTGCGGTTTCTCAGCAATCAGCCCTTCTGGGAAGCAAGGACTCTGTAAAGAGTATTTGCTTTGAGTTTTCTGAACTCCGTGCACAGAGGCATGACTGCCCCCTATGGAAAGAAGTCAGAGCCTAGTGCTAGCTCCAGCATCAGAGAGAGAAGGTGTGTGTGTGTGTGTGTGTGTGTGTGAGAGAGAGAGAGAGAGAGAGAGAGAGAGAGAGAGAGAGAGAGAGAGAAACAAGAAACTGAAGCCTCCCTTTAACAAAATTTTGCTCAGATAAGGACTTTCTGTCAAGGTTTTAAATTCTATTATATTTCTTAGCTTATGTTATAAATTTTAATTAAAGCGGCTGGAGAGATGGCCTAGAGGTTGAGACCACCAACTGCTCTTGCGAAGGACCCGGGTTCGATCCCAGCACCCACTTGGTGGCTGAGAACTGTCCATAACTCCAATTCCAGGAGAACTCCAGTTCCAGAGGAATCTGACACCCTCTTCTGACCTCTGTGGCTTTGCTCTACATGGGTGCACAAACCTACATGCAGACACTACATTCATACAAATAAATAAACAAATAAATAAATAAATAAATAAATAAAAAAATTAAAAAAATAATTAATTTTTTTTTTTTTTTTTTTTTTTTTTTTTTTTCTTCAATATTTCTTTTTTTTTTTTTTTTTAATTTGTATTTTTCTTTAATTATATATTTATTTTTGTGAATGTGATGAATGAATGTACTGTCTGCATGCAGGTCTGTGCACCCGTGTCGTGCAATGCCGCGGAGGTCAGAAGAGGGTCTCGGATTCCCCTGGAACTGGAGTTCTCCTGGAATTGGAGTTACAGACGGTTCTTAGCCGCCATGTGGGTGCTGGGGATCGAACCCGGGTCCTCTGCAAGAGCGTCGGTGCTCTTAACCGCTAGGCTATCTCTCCAGCCCGGTCTTAATATTTCTTACAGGAAATGATAAGCATACCATAAACAAAATTTTCAAAACTATAAATAAATATTACAGAATATAATTATAAAAAATAAGTTTTATTCAAATATGAAAAAGCCTTGTTCTTTAAAAAAAAAAAAGCCTTTGACTCTTAGTTTCACCCAAGAAGAAATCACATGAAGGAAGGTTCCTGATAGCTCCAGTTCCAATGCACAGAAACAGAGATCTCACCCCGTCTCTTGTCTCTGATCTTCCCAGTGGCCTTCAGTGGACACTAAGTGTGGAATGACCATTTCTAGAAAGTTCTCTCTCCCAATTCCATTCTTCCCCACCTGGTGTTGACACAAAGGTTTTTAGCTGTGGGGAAGCAGACATTAGCACTTTTTCTGAATTTCCTCTGCTGGTCAGATGTCTTTAACTTGCCAACATCCCTCATTTGTAATTTAAATCATAATTGTACTCTACAGGGGAAAAGCCAGCATGTAAAGCAGAGGGCAGCCTACCACATACAAACACGTGCACACACACAAACACACACGTGTGCAAGCACAAAAGGGACAGGGAGAAGAAGAAAAGAGAAAGGACATGCAATCAAAACAGCTCGTGTCAGTCTTTTAAAAAATCCATTTGTGGGCACAAATGAAACACTTCCCATCTCTTAATGGGTAGCCTGCGTGGTTTTATTAGCAACCACGCAAAGCAAGACCCTGTCAAAAGAAGAGCAGTGTGGAGGTCCCCACTTTCCATTACAATAATTTCAAAAAGCATTTTTTTCCTCCCCCTGAAAGAACCCATTTTGCAAGATGATTTAGCTTAAAATCTGCTGGGAGTAACCCTTGGCATAAAGTCAGATTGTGTTGGAGTTAGTCCTAAATTCATACATCAATTATTTACTGTCGATGTGATTGTATGAGTGTAGAAAATTACTAGGAATGATATTTTCTCTCAGGCAGAAAAAATGTGATACAGCAGACCCACCCTCCTAATGTGCCGCCCAGTGTCCAGGATCAGAATTATTTATGCATTAGAAAACAGTGTGCCGGGCCAAAGGGAGAGGACAGGGAGAGCGACAGACACATTATTTTAAACCTTTCATAACACCCATAAATATTTCATAACAAATAAATAAAGAATGTCGGGCCGTGTGGAGACAGCTGTAGAGGCACGGTTCAGTGCTCCGCCAGGCTCCGGGGACCCTGCGCTTAGCCTCGGTTAAGCCCCCATTTCTTTTTAATCATCCACTTAGTGCATTATGGGTAGGGGCTCCGCAGGTGAGCGGGAATGCTGAAGGTTACAGAGCGAATGCCACTTTCCACTGGAGTCAGTATTTTCCTTTCCCATTTAATCTTTCAGACAGACATGTCAGGGTACCAAGCTTTTATGGGTCTGGAGATATATCAGAGGTCTTGCTTAGGGTTTTCAAACTGACCCCCATGATACAAGCTTCCACCAAATGCAAAGTAGTGATTTTACAGTGCACAGAGCTCACTTTGGGGAGCAATGCACATGAAAGTCAAGGCTCTGTGCCATGCAACTGTTGCCGAGGGTGCCCTGCTTTACTGAGGTTTAAACCTATGTTGACACTTTATAGCAGAAGAAGAGGAAGGAGGAGGAGGATCCAGAAGGAGGAGGAGGAGGAGGAACAACTCACCTCAGAGCAGTGTGCTCTCTTACCATAGAGGTGCCCTAGATGCCTGTGGAGCCTAAGTGATATTGGACAACACATCACTGGCTGCACTGCCCACACATGAGCTATGTACATTGTGCATCATGGAGCAGAGGCATGGCCAGCCACACTGAGGTTTTCAGAAGGCCCCTGCATCAGGGGACAAGACGCATAGTTAGCTGGGGCAGAGGAGCCTGCACGATGATAGCCTCGTGCTCTTTTTCTGCACAGTTCCAAGTGATAGTGCAGCAGGTGTTAACACAGCTGGCCTCACAGGTAGGGTGTCTGGTCAAGTGGCTCACTTGTGACCACTCAGCCCTTGAATGACCAGGGTAGGACCTGGAGGTGATTATCAAACTTCTTTCCTAAAATCAAGTTTAATCTATGGCCTCTTGATCATAGGCACAAGCTAAATGGAATGGCATGCAACACAGTTTCCTTCTGTGGTGATTCAAGCCCAGGTATACTGGCCCAAGGTGTGCTGGGTCCCAGGTATGCTGGCCCCAGGTGTGCTGGCCCAGGTGTGCCCGGCCCCAGTTGTGCTGGGCCCCTAGGTGTCCTGAGCCCCAGGTGTGCTGGGCCCCAGGTGTCCTGGGCCCCTAGGTGTCCTGGGCCCCAGGTGTGCTGGCCCCAGGTGTGCTGGCCCCAGGTGTGCTGGGCCCCTAGGTGTCCTGGGCCCCACGTGTGCTGACCCCAGGTGTGCAGGACTCTAGAACTGCTCTGCAGGTGTGCGGGGACACAGGTGGCTGGATGAGTGTTGGATAGGTGTCCTTTTCTTATGAGACAGCTTGGTCACCAGGTCTTTCTCAGTCCCCTAGCTGTCAGTCTGTCTGGACTCTTGGGTCTGTGCAAGATACCTCTGTATATGGTCTGATCCTATTTCTGACACACAGAGTGTGGCTGGGGTCACTTCTAAGACCAGGTCACCTGAGTCAAGTGGCACTGGACACTGAGTTCTTGTTTTCCTTGAAGTAGAGAAGGGTGGCATTCTACATTCTCCTTCCACAATTAAGGTTGCTCTTGGGATCCTTTAGATGCCTCTGTGTTGTCAGGTATCTGAGTTCCCAAATCCAGGGTTGAATGCCTAACCCACCCCCCCCACAGAATTAGCAGGTGAGACTTTTGAGAAGTGAGTCAGTCAGGAGGTAGGCCTCCTAGTGGGTTAGCTAGAATTCTTATAGACCTAGCACGCAGCCCCTTAGCCAAACTCTGCTCTGTGAAGCTGTAGCAAAGATGCCTTCTAGATACCAGGCAGGTGGAGGCCCCACAGAAGGGGATGGTGCTGCAGTGACCTCAGCCTCCAGAGCCGTGGGAGTGCAGCTTGTCCTTCAGCCCCTGCAACTCTGCGCTGGGCTTTTCACAGCAGCTCCAGCTGCATGAACATCTACACAAGCCACTCCCTGGGCCAGATTCTTCAGGATTGCTCAGGGATCATGTCTGGAGGCCCCTGACCTCAGTTTGGGGTTCTCGGCTGGCTTCAGGTTCTGGGACTCATTCTCTGTTCTGAATTCTCTCTCACTGACTGTTGCTCTAATGTGCCGCACTGCTGGGACCAGGTTCCAGCTTTGGGCAGATTCTCACAGATGCCTACATTCAGCTGTGGCATCTCCTCTGCACCATGCTTGGGGATGGTACCACTCTACAGGGATCAGAACTCTGCTGAGGCTCTAGGGAGAAAGATTCATTATGAAAACGTCTTTACTGGGTTATGGCTTAAAGTTTTAATAAACAGCAGCTCATTACTTTGTAAATTTCAAGGATATAATAAAGATCTCAAATAACCTGCTAATTATTTATTTCATTAATACTTAAACACACATTTATTTTTTGTTAATTGTTGCAATGTTGCTGGGATTTATTTGCTGGGGCTCATCAGCAGTGATATCAAGTTTTGAAGAGAGTAGGGCGCAGGTGTCTAGTTCCTGTCTCTTCCCTGGGACAAAGGACAAGCACTGTGCCATTTGCTTTCTCCACTGTCATCTGTGTTAGAGTCTGTTGCTCACCTCAGAAGAAAAGTGTGTTTGTATACACACACCTCACTGCCCACTGTCAGGAATCCTGTCTGCTTCACATGCCATGGGTCCCAAGAATGAGAATGTATAAAATGTCATCTGAGCCATAAACATTGGAGTATCAGCAGACATTGGGATGATGGGGGGATGCTGGGAGAGAAAAGGAGATGGCAGATATGAAGCCTGACCCTGGCCCTAGGTTCCCAACCTGGAACTGCTGGCTATGCACACAACCTCCAGGCCAGAATCTTTCCCTAGGTTCCCCTGTGCATATTTTTTCCCTGCTATCAATGTCAATTTCAAACGTGCTATGGTCTGTGAATGTTTTCCTGAACATCCATATCAGACACAAGGAGGTGAAAGGAAGTTTTGTTTAATATGTGTTTAGTTGGTGTTGGCTGAGGGTTCCCTTTCTAACAAGGAAATATTACTTTCAGAAAAATGGGCTGGAGCTGGTCATGGTGGCACATCCCTTTAATCCTAGCACTAGGGAGGCAGAGGCAGGTGGATCTTTGTGAGTTCAAGGCCAGCCTGGTCTACACAGTGAGTTCCAGTACAGCTGGGGCTACAGGGAGACACTGTCTCAAAAAGGCCAAAAAAAAAAAGGCCGGGGAGCCACTGATTTGGGGTAACAGGAGCAATGTATTTAGAGGGAGTTCATCTTATTTTGCATGTAGTTGTATGTTGATAGCCTTTGAGTGTCTCCATCTGACTCAGAACAAAACGGATGCAGGAAGTGTCCACCACTCCTGTCAGGTCTCTGTGTGCTTCTCTCTGGAGGCCTGGGCAGCTGTACTGGGTGCGCTGGATCTGGGAATCCTCACAGGGTGACCCTATCCCCCAAGTGCTCTGACTCTGAGAAGTCCAAAGATCTGACACTGGGAAGGTCTGGGGCTCCCCTGGATCTCACAATCAGTCTAGCAGAAGCTGTTAATCTCTGATAAGGCTTCTTCCCAGGAACCAATGCATCTATGCTTTGTAGACACAAATGAGTCCTTATCCTCTGAGTTGTTCTGAGCACTCCAGAGAGAGCAAGCAAGGCCTGGCCACCCAGAGCACCCTGCTCTCAGCCACCAGGCCCAAGTAGAAACCAGGCCAATGCAGGCCCCTGGGACTGTGTCCAGTATTATGGGACACTCGTGTCCTATAAGAACAAAAAGCTGAGCACAGTGAGATCAGGGCCTTGTCCTGATCTGTCAGAGCACGGAGAGGGGCAGTTCAGGGAAAGTGGACAGGGAAATCTAGAAAGTCAGGTCAGTGTGCCAGGGGGACCCTGAAGCAGAGGCATGCAAGATGGTGGTCACGACAGCTCCGTCCACATAGGCCTCACTACCAGGAACTCCACTGAGCTCTCCTGATGTCACTGCAATGACAGGAATAGGAGTTGTGGTTGTTTGAATGAGTGTCCCCCATAGGCTGTCTATATTCAGACATTTGTCTCCAGTTGGTGGCACTGTTTTTGGAGGTCTTAGAAGGTGTGGCCGTGCTGAAGAAGTGTATTGTTGGGGGGCAGGCTTAGTGAGTTTAACAAGCCTCGTGGTCTACAGTTGCCCTCTCTCTGCTTCCTGTGCTCTTTGAGAGATGTGACCCTCGGTTTGCTGCTCCAGATCCAACCACCGTGCCTCCTGCCACATTGCCAATCGTAAGCTCAAATAAACTCTTCCTTTTATAAGTTCCTTGGTCATGGTGCTTTATCACAGCAACAGAAAAGTGACTAATACAGTAAATTGATACCAGAGAGTGGGCTGTTGGCTGTGAAGAACCTGACCATGTGGATGTTTGGAGAAATGTGGAAGACTTTGGTACTTTGGGCTAGAAAGGCTGTTGACTACTGTAAGCAGAGCTTAAAGGGCCATTCTAGTGGAGGCCTGGAAGGAAGCATGGCTGCAAAAGATGTGGTTCCAGGGGAAAATAAAGACTTAGGCAGCAACTGGGATATTTTGATAAAGAGTCTGGCAGCA
>VZQC01003291.1:715896-756221 GCA_009823505.1 Rhizomys pruinosus
ATATATATATATATAGCCAATGCAGCAACAATTCTACATGAATGTGAAGACACATGAAATTAAAATGTTCTATGGACTTTCTATACACTGGGGGAAAAGAGGAGCATCCATTAGCTTCACATTTGGGTGTGGGAGTTCAGACTGATGGAGCCTCTAGAAAAGAAGAGAAATTTGGAAATAATTGTACAGGAAGAGAGTGGAGATTTAAAATGTCAAAATGTTTCAAAGAATATAAAGGAAGACAAAGAAGTTCCAAAGGACCGGCAAAGCTAAGAGTCACAAGTAACAAGGACCTGTATCTAGTCTGTTCCCGTCAAGGGATCTTACTAAAGGCTCTCAGCACTCCCCGCCCAACTACAGCAACAGTACCCAGAGACCAGCGGGGTGATAGTAATTAGAATGACCTGTCCCAAGCCTTAAAACTAAATCCCCTCAGGAAAGAAGGGGATGGAGAGAACGAAGGCAAGAATGGGAGGGCCTGCCGCTGATGCTGCATGCTGTCACGCAGACATGCCAAGGAAGCTGGACCCATGAAATCCCACAGCGTGACAGTCTACATACAACCTGCGTAGTGACAGCACCAGCTGTCATGCCAGTGTGGAGGGGGACTCTCACCTCCCCGTGAAGACCTGCAGGGAGAGTCAGTTAACTAGTGGGAGCTCCCTGCAAGCTCTCTAGTCCTAAGTGATCAACCTTTAACACCTGTGCATACAAGCAACACCAAATGGACTCAATAAATTGTGTGTGTGTGTGTGTGCGTGAGAGAGAGAGAGAGAGAGAGAGAGAGAGAGAGAGAGAGAGAGAGAATAATAATTCAAGATAAGAGGTCATGAATCTGAGGAGTCGGGGAAGACATAGGGGGAGCCGGAATGGAAGAATGCAAACACAGTAGTCGTGTATGAAGTTCCCAAAGAGAAAAACTTCATTAAAAAGGCTGTCTTCCCAGTCCCACTTCCTGCACCACTTTTTCCTGGCCTCCCGTGGCATCTGGACCAGACCCTCTGCTTGCTAATGGTGGACAGTCTCCAGACCTCACCCCTCCAGTTGTCTGGCCCATGGCTGGCACCTATGGTCACAAACACGGAGAAATGGCTCTGAAAGTGAGCCAAAAAGTAGAGATAGCCTGGGCTGCTCTGGGATATCACCAGGAGATCGCCATCAGCACTCTGCAGGGCATTCCACACATACCTACCCTACCCTGAATAGGAGACCTCAGAGAACAGGAAAAGAACCATCAGAATAGCCTGGAAGGCTGATTCTCAAGGTCCGGCACAGAAGTGGGTGTGAGGGGAGCAGAGAGGGGAATACTTATTTATAGAACTAATGTTTGGAATATAAGGAAAACACTTTTCTGTGGAGCCTCAGAGGTTAGCAACATCAATCTTTCAGAACATACAGCATTTCAAGTTGCATTCAAGTTCAGTCAGGTTTTCGCCTTGTTAAAGCATCTGAGACAACGTCTCCGTCTTTCCACCTTTGCAAACTCTGCCCTTTCTCTGAGCACTCGCTACCCATTCTGAAGCCTTCCTCATTTCCTGTGTCTAACCCCGCAATACCTTCAGAGAATGTGCCATAATTCTCTCTCTCTCTTCTTTATCTTCTTGTTTCTACAAGTTGGCTTGAATAAAGGAGCCATTATCAGCAGGCCCACAATGGGCCCAGACATCCTCAGTCAAGATGTTCTGCAGATGAAATATTGATCAGTCCTCAGTGGGCAATACTGCTCCATGAAAGAGTGCATGGAAGTTAATGGCTCCGGCCACACAGGGTGCAGACGAGCTGCTCAGCTGCACCAAGAGGCCAGCCTGGCAGATTAGAATCACGCCCTACAACCATAAACGTCAGCACTGTTTTTATTTATGGGCCACAACCAATGGTTGTCTGTGGGCGACACATTGAAAATTCATTTTGCAAACTGCGGCAAGGTCAGTGGGTGGGACCTTTTGCCTTCTTCAAGGAGTGCTGAGAATTAACACTTCAGCTGCCAGCCAGGCTCTGCAGCTCACCATCTGGAAGGACTGAGTACAAAGAAAAACCAAGGGACATCAGAGCTTCCACCCCAGGGATAGGCAGCCCAGGGAAGAGTCCCCCAGAGGCACAGCCAGAGCCTGTCCCAGCTGCCAGCGTGGTCTTCTGTGTTAGCACCAAAAACCTCCCCTTTCCCCAAGCCAATGGGAAAAAGAGGGATCTGGACAGGCTGCCAGAACAATCTTCGAAGACACTAATACCCTGTTCACCAAAAGAGGCCAAACTGGACAGATAAGAATTGGACTTAGTTAACCTTTCTGAATGGGAGGCTCATCTCATTCTGAGGGAGTCCTCTGTCTCTGGAAGGAAACAGAACAATGTGGATTGAGAAGATTCCCACAGTGAAAAGGATGCAAGATCTTCCCAGAACCTGGTGTCACAGGCTTGGTCCCCCAGAGAGATATTAGGAAGTAGGGGAATCTTGAAGTCCCAGGGCCCAGTTGGGTTTGTGCTCTCAAAGAGGGCTGTGGAACTCAGCTCTCGGTCTCTTTGCTTCTTTTGAGTCCAGAGTACTCACATTTGCTCACACCCTCTCTTTGTGGAAGACCATGCCTAAAGCTCCCAGGAGAGGCCGGCGGGGGGGGGCCAGCCTTTGGCTTCCAATTCCCCAACCATGAGCGACCTCTCCCTGTCCTTTGTTAATTAGCAGCCTTCCGTGGGTGTTTTATTTCAGCTGTGGATGGTGAGCCCAGGCAGGACAGAAGGGCACCTGAAGGGCGAGAGGGGAGCGGGCCCTGGGGGGTCCTGGGAGGCCCTGCTGCAGGGTGGTGGTTAATGGGCACTCTCCAGAAGTCCCACAGTACAGCTGTGGCTTCCAGAAAGCTCTGGGAATGGTCAACTGGACCACGTGGGCTGAGGACCAAGGGCTACAGAGCCTTCAATGGCCCAGCTCTGGGAGAGCAGAAGCTGTGTCTTCTCCCGGTGGAGCCCTGGCAGGTAGGCCAAGCTGGATAGGGAAGGTTTAATTGGTTCTGTTTGGGCCCAGGTCACATGGTATCTCAGAATTACAAATCCCATCACACATCACCAGCCTTGTTGGAGTGGACTAAGCAGACTGTGGCTTGGAGAGGCAGGTGCCGCAGCAAACTTCCTAGAAGCAAATGCCAGCCAAGCCATACCCAAGCCCAGGGCTTCCTCTCTGAGAGGTGACAAGCATGACATGTTCCTGAGGAAACTCTGAAGTTTACAGGTCTCTGAATGTAGAAAGTAAGTGACAATTCTGGAGTTGGAGGGATGGGAACCCACCCGAGGTTCCACATGCCCCCCTGCCTGGGACAAGGGCGGACGGTAGAGAGAGGCCTTGGGAGCCGTGCTGCTTCCCCAACAGAGGGAAGCCACCAGTGTCACCAAGTTCCGTGTGCATCCCTTCCCAGATCAGCCTGGGGCCTTGTTCCACTCTGATTTCTGTTGCTGTGATAAATCACTGACCAAAAGGAACTTGGGGACGAAGGTTTACTGCTCTCACACTTCCACGTGATGATACATTATTGAGGGAGGGCAGGTCTGGAGCTCAGGACAGGAACCTGGAGGCAGGAACCAAAGCAGACAGCACAGGGGAATGCTGCCTGCTTCCTGGCTTCCCCTGGCTGCCTGGCTTCCCCTGGCTGGCTGAGCTACTTTTCATACAGCCCAGACCCACATGCCTAGGGTGGCACTATCCACAATGGCTTGTGCCCTCCTACATTAATTAGAAATTAATAAAATGCTGTGCAGATGTGACCACAGGCCAATCCGATGACATTCCTCAGCTGAGGGTCCCCCTCCCAGCTGCCTCTAGTTTATGTCAGGTTGACAAAAACTAACTGCACAAGCATCTTACCTTTCCAGCAGGACAGTCAGGGAAGGACACAGTGCAGGTGAATCCTGTCATGCCCACAATTATAGTTTGCTGTGGTGCTAATACAACGGCTGTGCCTGAACATCCCGCAAGTGGAAAAAGGACTCAGTCACCACACAGTGATCGCTCCTTCCTGACTGGGTCTGAGGTGTGTGGCACCTGGGACAGCTATCATCACAGAACGTTGAAGCAAAGCTGTTGGCAGTGGAGCTCAAGGGCCAAGACACGGACAGAACAGAGGGCAGTTAAAATGTCAAGGGGAAATCTCACCCCTCTTTTCAGAGTGCAGACACATGATCTTTCTTATACTAATTGCTTAATATATGTATTTATATTAATTTCCTTTATAAAGGAGATAAAACACGAATTTAAGTTCTAAATTATATCATTCTTTAATTCTTGAGTTATTTCTTTGTATATTAAAGGCTGTAAATAAGTCAACCTACAAATCAAATGCCATAAAATACTCCAGGAAATTAGCAAAAACTGGAAAATTAGAGAAAAATAATGTAATAATGGTATGTCTGAATATTCTTTGAATAAGTTCAATAAAATAATGATTTTCCAACTAATAAAGAATGTCACATGATTGTCTTAAGATCTAACCCTGCTCACTATCCACTGGGCTTGAAGCCAACCAAGAAAAGAAGTGAGGTCTTCCATTTCCAGCATTTTGAGGTTCTTCACCCTGACGTAAGTGAGAAAGGAATGAAACGACTGCCCTGCATATCACTGTATCTCAAGTCCTGGAATAGGGTGTCTGGTGATGGGAACTCCACAAATATATGGTAAGTAGGTATAAGGATGGATAGTTAGATGATAGATGATGGATGATGGATGGATAGATGATAGATAGATAGATAGATAGATAGATAGATAGATAGATGATAGATAGATGATAGACTATAGATAATGGATAGATAGATAGATGATAGACAGATGATCAATGGATAGAAGATAGATAGATAGATAGATAGATAGATAGATAGATAGATAGATAATAGATGATGGATGGATGGATAGATAAATAGATAGATGATGGATAGATACAGATAGATGATGGATGGATAGATGATAGATAGTTAGATTATAGATGATGGATGGATGGATGGATAGATGGATAATAGATAGATGATGAATAGATACAGATAGATGATGGATGGATAGATGATAGATAGATAGATATGATATGATATGATAGATGATGGATGGATGGATAGATGGATGGATGGATAGATGGATGATGGATGAATGGATGGATAGATGATGGATGGATGATGGATGATGGATGGATAGATGATAGATAGAGTGGCTGATGATGGGAACTCCACAAATATTTATATGGAAGTAGGTATAAGGATGGATAGTTAGCTGATGTGTGATGGATGATGGATAGATGGATAGATAGATGAGAGATAGATAGCTACATAGATACATAGATACATAGATGATAGATAGATAGATAATAGATAGATGGATAGATGATAGATATATAGATGATAAATAGGTAGGTAGACTATAGATGATGGATGGATAGATAGATGATAGATAGATAGATAGATAGATAGATAGATAGATAGATAAGTAGGTGAATGGGTGGGCATTTATGCATGGATGGGTGGATAAGTGGGTGAATGTGTAAGTGGGTGATGGTTGGACTGATGGATGTATGGATAGAGGAAGGATAGGTGGATAGATGTAAAGCTGTGTGGGTAGGTGGATGGATGGGTGGGTGGGTGGGTGGAGGAATGGATGGATGGATGGGTGAGTAGATGGATGACTGTATCCTTGGGCCCACCAATATCACACTCCCTAGAGTCCTCTCCCATTTGCCCTCCTTGAAGCTCCTCCCTGTACACCACACACACACACACACACACACACACACACGCACGCACGCGCGCTTCTTAGAATCTGACCAAGCATAACTGATTAAAAATAGCCATTGGAGGCAGCCAAGACCAGAAACCACTTCATATAAGTAACACCTGAAGACTTAGAGGAACACTAGATGAAACGGATAATTTCATAAGGTGCTGACTGGTGCTCAAAGTCAGGCTCACATTAGGCGCACACCGTCACAGCGTCCCCAACATGCACATGATCCCCGAGGAAGGCAGCCTCAGGAATGAATGTAGCCACTTTCCCGATGAGGACTGACTTTGAGTCTTGTGTGTCTACTTTTGGCCGGTACTTCACATCCAAAGCTTGCTCGGCTCCATCTCAGGAAGCTGTGTGTGAAGTGTGCACTCTGCCCTTCTGTAGGTGATCCAACATGGCTCAAGAGTTTCACAGTGCATCCCAATTTGTAACTTCATCCTCTGAAAAAGCCAGATGTTCTCCTTACTGTAAACTGTTTTCATTAAGCAGGATCACAGATGTAAAACCCCAGGATGCTTCTGGTGCTGACGGACGGACATTCAAAGAGGCTGTCTCTGGTCCTTCCTGCCCTCTACCCCCCGTTTCTGCTCTTCCACCCTCCTATCACTCTTGATCATTTCTTACCATGTTCCTCTCTTCAATACTCATGTTCAACCTTGCATTAAGATACAGATAAAAGCTACTCAAAAAGTGAACAACTTTGGATGCCAACACACCCCATCAGTCATGACCTAGGAGGAGACATCCAGGGTCTTCTAACAAAAAACGCTGGGCGTTGTGAAATTTGCTTGTAACCCCAGAGCTAGGAAGGCAGAGACAGGAGTATCCCTGAGCTCACTGACAAGTGTGGCCTGTGGCCTTGGTCAGAACAACCCAACTAAAACAGCGTAGAAGGGCTCAGGGTTTGAATGGGTCCAGATGGGCCAAGACTTGTCATCAATGAGGCTGCTTGATGGGCCCCAGGGCTCAGTCCATGTCCTCTATTCTGAGCCTCTGGTCCAAAACATGCCCTAGGTGGGTTCTGCCCTGCAGGATGGCTGATTTGAAGGCGAGCTTTGAGGAACTGATTAAGATTAAACAAGGACCCTCAAGTGGTCAGAAGTAGCTGACCAGGAGTGTCTTCTGTTGTCGTACAGGGATGCTGACTGCTGCAGGACAGTCAGGTAAGATGCAGGGCCTGGGAACTGGGCTCCAAAAGCAGACAGCAAGAGGAAGACAGGACACAGCACAGGAACTCAGCTCAGGAAGCAAACAGCTCAGCCCACCAGCCTCTGCTATACAGGACAGTGAGGCCCTTCACTGGCTTCACCATGAATCCACACACAGGAGGCCCTCCTGGCCTGGCCTGGCTGTGTTGACATTGCTGTGGCCGTGGCAAAGACACTATCCAGAACTGTTGGCTTCCACTCAACCCTGTGGAAGGAGCCATTCGGGGCTCACTGTACCTACACAATCACCAGAACCCTCAGCTTTCCTGCTGCGTTCTTTTAAAGTTGGACACAAGAACAGACCGTTTTTTTTAAATTAATTTTTAATAATGTGTAATAATCTGAGTGGCCCTGGTCTTGGCAGAATTAGAATTCCTCTGATAGGAAAAGAAATATTTGTGTGGAGTTTTATGAGCAAAGTTGACCTGAGGCTTCCTGAGGCTGATTGAGAAATTGCAGGCAACTCTGCCACTTAACCCTTCCCTGCCCAGCTCCCCATT
Organism: Rhizomys pruinosus; assembly: GCA_009823505.1. Lineage (NCBI taxonomy): Eukaryota > Metazoa > Chordata > Mammalia > Rodentia > Spalacidae > Rhizomys > Rhizomys pruinosus. The sequence goes on from VZQC01003291.1 coordinate 723,351, forward strand.
CCCCAAAGAGAGTGTCAAGCTACTTTGCTTTTATTTTGTAGAAAAAGGCTGAGGCAGAAGGCTTCCAGAAACTATAAGAAACTCTTTGAATTTGAACACACACTTGGCAGGAGGGGTGTGGCCTCCCAGCAGCATCCTTGGGTTCATGCATGGGCTGGACATACTGATTCTAACAGTGGTCATGAGCCAGGCTCTGCCTCTTCCTGGAGATGTATGGGCCACAGACATCAGCAAGAGCTGGATAGACTGTGTGTACTTCCCTCAGGTAAGAACCTGGAGAAGTTGCCACTGGACGTTCCTCACAGCCCTCAGCCGCCCAGCCAGCCAAGGTGTCCCAGTGCACATCCACATGGGTCACCTCTGCCAGCTGGGAGAGGTGTCCATTTATTAGTGATTTCAGTGGCTCAGGAGTCCTCAATCTAAGCCTGGGAGTACAGCTCGGTGCAGAACACTTTCCAACTGTAGGCTAAGCAGCACTAAGCCAGCAAGTCATAAAATAATTAAGAACTGGGGCTGGGGAAATGGCTTAGTTGGTGGGATCCCCACTGGGCATACCAAGGTCTGCTCTCTAGAACCCATGTTAAAAAGCTAGGCATAGTGGACACACCTGTAACCCAGTTCTGGAGAGACAGAGACAAGATCTCTAGGTGGTGGGCTAGCCAGCCTGATCCACCTGATCACCAGGCCAATGCTTCAACAGTGTAGACAGCTCTTCTCAAATAGCATGCAAGGCTGGCCTCCACACGTAGTTCACACATGTGTGGCCACATGTACACATACAAACTAAATCTGTTATGGAACAAATGTTCCTCCAAAACAGGTTGAAATTCTTTTCTAGTTTCCACTCTCCATGGAGACATTAGACCTAAAATGAAGGGACAGCGTCTAAGCAGAAGAACGCAGCCACCAAGGAGGAAGGGGTCTCCTGCTCCATTGGGCGATCAGTTGGGGGCCTTCTGAACCTGACTTGAGTGTGTGATCATTGAAAATTCTGAAACAGAAGGAAAACCTGTGCATTAGCTGGCCTTTCCCCAAGCTCTGGTCAGTGAGTCTGCAGTCTCAGGAAGCTGGTTCTCGTCAGCAAGAGGCACAGGTCACACTGTGAGCTCCACTCCATGCGAGGACAGGTCACACTGTGAGTTCCACTCCATGCAAGGACAGGTCGCACTGTGAGTTCCACTCCATGCAAGGACAGGTCATGCTGCAAGCTCCACTTACAAGGACAGCGTCATGCTTGGCTTCGCTCCCTTGCCTGACCACGGAGGCAGTGCCAGTGGTCCTCTGCATAGACTCGTCAAGGGAGCGTGGCCACCAAGCATCCTTAAGTGACACCTGGGTTCTACAGTCAGTTGGAAGAGTCCCCAAAAGCCTCTGAGCAGCCACCAGCTTCCAGGAGTCAGAAGGAAGATCTGGCTGGCTAATGGTGCACTAGCCAGGCCCGTGCTTCACAAGCTGGCTCTGGTTTGCCAAGCATTGCTCTTATTCTGGAAACAAGAGTTCTATTAACACAGAAGAACCTTCAACAAAGGTGCAACTGCATCTGCCTGCCCGTGCCATCCAGTGCCCTGTTCTACATATGCTCCGATGTGGCCCTGAACTGTGGGAAGATCTAGAATGCACGTGCCTCCCTTTGCCGCTCATGAATCATAGAGTCCGTGCCCTTGAGACCACACACGCCCTCATGCAAGAAGCTAGCCCCACTGGGAGGTGCCTATGGCATCTTTGTGGGAGATGGTGAGCCAGCCTGGCACCTTTGACGCACCCAGACTGCTTCCCTATGATGCAGGACCTGTGAGTCCTTATGTGAATTGTTCTCAGGCTCTCTAGTCCACCCCCTGTGACCATAACAAAGGGGAAACAGTTCCTGTCCAGCCAGGGAGCCCAAGCCACCAGCCATAAGACAGCCTTTCAGAGCTCTTTGCCCATCCCTGAGGGTCCTTGCTTCTGCAAGGGGTCCCAGGCTCAGATGAGCCAGCTTCATGACTCTTCTTGGTCCTTATTTTTAGGAGAATCATCTGCACCTGGAGAAGAGGACAGGGCCACCTCTCCTGGATGGACCTGTGATTCCAGTATTAAGTGTCACAGCAGTGATAGGAGGCCACCCATAAGGATGGCAGGTGCCAGGTAAAAGCACTCCCTAGTGAGACAGAGGTATCAGCATCCTGGAACCCCTGACCTCACTCGTGGTCAACGTGTGCCTAGCAGCCCCACTGTAAAGTGGAGACAGTCACCCAGAGCTGGGCTAGGGAGAGCAGGGGACCATGGTTGACAGTGTTAGGTCACCCTGGCTGGAGACAGAGAGGTCTGAGAGGGGTTCTGCAGGGGTTTCTCTTTAAATGGAGCACAATTCCTGGGCTGCACAGATAGCTTGTTAGTTTTTTTTTTGTTTGTTTGTCTGGAACAAAAGGACCTGACCAAAGAAACTCAAGGAAGAAAGGATTTATTTTTGCTCCCAATTTAAGAAAATGCATCCCGGTGGGCAAGGCATGGTGTGCCAGCTGGTCACAGTGTAGCCAGGGTCAGGAAGCACAGACAGCTTCAGCTCGAAACACTTCCTTCTCTGTATTGTGTCTGGACCCCAGTCCAGGGAAGGGCATCGCCCACATTCAGGACCCCAGCCCAGGGAAGGGCGTCACCCACGTTCAGGACCCCAGCCCAGGGACGGGCGTCACCCACGTTCAGGACCCCAGTCCAGGGAAGGGCGTCACCCATGTTGAGGACCCCAGCCCAGGGAAGGGCGTCGCCCACGTTCAGGACGCCAGTCCAGAGAAGGGCATCACCCACGTTCAGTACCCCAGCCCAGGGACGGGCGTTGCCCACGTTCAGGACCCCAGCACAGAGACGGGCGTCACCCACGTTCAGGACCCCAGCACAGGGAAGGGCGTCACCCACGTTCAGGACCCCAGCACAGGGACGGGCATCACCCACGTTCTGGACCCCAGCCCAGGGACGGGCGTCACCCACGTTCAGGACCCCAGCACAGGGAAGGGCGTCACCCACATTCAGTACCCCAGTCCAGGGACGGGCGTCACCCACGTTCAGGACCCCAGTCCAGGGACGGGCGTCACCCACGTTCAGGACCCCAGTCCAGGGACGGGCGTCACCCACGTTCAGGACCCCAGCCCAGGGACGGGCGTCACCCACGTTCAGGACCCCAGTCCAGGGACGGGCGTCACCCACGTTCAGGACCCCAGTCCAGAGACGGGCGTCACCCACGTTCAGTACCCCAGCCCAAGGACGGGCGTCACCCACATTCAGGACCCCAGTCCAGGGACAGGCACCACCCACGTTCAGGACCCCAGCCCAGGGACGGGCGTCACCCACATTCAGTACCCCAGTCCAGGGAAGGGCGTCACCCACATTCACTCTGCAGGTGTGTGGCCTTCAGCATAGAGGCAGCAGTGGGGAGTCCTGCAGGAGGCAGCCAGTGTCCTCTCCTGTGACCCTCAGTCTTGCCCTGGCTTTGAACTTGGTGTTGGCTGGAACCAATCCGAGATAGATAGCCTCAGGTGCCTGATGGACGCAGTGCAGTGGAGGGGGGTGGGGGGAGTTTGGACAGTGAAGACTGCAGGAAGACAGACAGACAGGCAGACAGACAGACGGGGGAGTCTAATGAAAAAATAGTCACAGTCACAAGACAGCTCAGATGCGCTTCCGAAGATTTTGAACTCTGGGCTGGACACAGCCCTGGGAGGTCAGGTACCTATAGAAAGGGCCTAATTCCTGAACGTTTGAAGATAGCGACTTGCCCAGGTCCCAATGTCTCGGTCTGCAACAGTGATGTCAGATGGTGGCTCTAAGAAAGAGTGTTCACCCCAGTGAACTCAGCCCAGAAAAGCAAAATGCTGTGTTCATTTCACCTTGCAGGACATGAAATGATAGAACAAACTCAAGACAACTATTTTAATTACAATTTTCCACAGAAACTTTCCTCAGAGCCTCACATTCATCCCCACACTGAGAACAACAGCCCTTCTAAGAAGAGAACCCCTCCCGTTGTCGGGGCCCCCAACACTGAGCTGCTGCCAGAGGGCACTGGTTCAATTCCTTCTGCACATCTGCTGAGTGTACCTCTGCCAAGAAGAAAGCTTGAACGCAGAATCAATGTATCTACTTTCTTGTAGTGCCCACAGCACCTCTGCCACGCTGACGTCCTGATGGAGAGACTTCAGAAGGTTTCAGCTTCACAAGGTTGACCTCCTGGAGAACAGAGGGCATTGCGCCTTCCTCTAAGATGGCCCCTACCCGCCCCACCCTCACATCATGGAAAAGGAGAGCAAGGGAGGACTTCTGTCCCTCCCAGCCTCAGGCTAAGTAACCTGGGACTGCTGTCCCCAGGGAGAGGAAGGGGCAGGCCAGGAGGAGGTGTGGCATAGAGCCATCTGCTGGCCAGGCAGGAGGCAGTGCTGCTGGCCCTGTAACTCCTGGCCTGGAAGGTTCACCTTTGGTCTACCCTGGTCTGAGGAAGCCAGTTGTGTGCATGCATGTGTGGATATGGCCCTACCGGGCCACTCTGGAGCCAGCATGCTAGCAGTGGGTAGAACCCACCCAAAAGGATGACCCGTCCCAGGGAAACTGTGTCCTGTACAGTCCCCTCACGAGGACAGAGCCGACCCAGGGAACCCGTGTCCTGGCTGCTGCTGCTTCTGTGCTTGTGGCTCAGGTGCGTGAGCTGTGCATTTAGGGTGAACCATCACCCATCACAAAGGCTTTGTTCTGCAAGGGTAAACCTCACTTATGTCCTGAGATTTCATCTGGAACAGGTGACCTTGGGGGGGGGGGTCTGGAGTCACATAGCGGCAGGAAGGGCCTCTGTTCCAGGCCCTGCCTCAGCCAGGCTGTGTCATCTTCTTCAGTCTGCTAAAAGAACAGGATGCGGCTACAACTTCTGGGCACCTTTGCTGCTACTCAGTTCAAGAGCCCAGTAGCAAAGGGCTTGGCGGCGACACCGCTGGGTAGGCGGACAGTGTGTCCTGTCTTGATCTCACTGGTCTGTCCCTGACCATAGGCAGGTACTGACACGGTGCAATGGTCAGATTCCAGAGTCCAGAGGCCGCCAAGGGTCTCCCCGCTTAGTTACCAGTGAAATGGACACAGAGGTGTGGCCTCAATCATGAGGGGTTGCGTATTCACCTCCTCCCTTAGAGCGCCTGCAGGAAACCTTTTTGGTCCTGGTGACTCCCAGGTGACAGCGTGGCTTCCTGCTCTGTGGTCCACCCTGCTTCCATTTTTAGTCCTCATGTTAGGGAGGTCCTGGGGCCTCAGTGTCCTGTAGGGTCGCTCCAGGGTGCTGGTCTGCTGCCCTGTGCTTTTTAGGCCCCTTGCCTCAAGGACCCATGCTCTCCTCAAGGTTCAGGGATCCTGGCTGCCAGGTCAGATGCAAAGGCTGGAATGTGTTCTTAGATAACATTAAGCCATGGCTTCCAGGGAAAATTAACAACGGAGGTGCTGAGGGGTGGAGAGTGCTAGTGAGCCGTTCCTGGTCCCCTGAATAGACTTGTTAAGTAGCGTGGCTGATGGATGCTGTGTGGGAGGGAGGCCGGGCAGCTGAGCAGAGCAGGACCATCCTTCCAGGCTCCTTTGGAGGTGGACTGAGAGCCAAGCTTGGCCCCCTCTGGTATTTTTCTCCATTTCTGCCATGCAAAGATAATCAGGTTTATGTAAAGTATGCGTCTCTTTTGACAGCCCTGTCCCTCATTAATTCAATCACCCCCCTCCCTATTGTTCCCGAGTGTTTGAAATGCGGATGGGGACCAGCTCCTCTAACCCTGTCAATCACTGTTAGCATTTTCCCTGCAGTTGCCATGGCTGGGGCCAAAGTTCATGAAAACACAGAATGAGAGCCAACAAAACAAGAATAAAGACTTATTTGAGATACTCTTTTTAAAGGACATCACCATGCAGGAAACATGGGAAGCGAATGTAGAGGAGTTTGGACACTCTGCTCGTGGAGAGGAAAAGACGCAGAAGCAGAATTTGAAAATCAAATAGGCCTATGAAGACTTGACCCAAAAGTCTCTGGGAAAAACCCAGTGAATTGCTCCCTCGTAGAACAATGTTCTTTCTTTCGTGTGTTCTTCACAGGGACAATGCCTCATATATTATAACACATGCCACCAGGGTCTTTACACTGTTGTAAGCCAGCTCAGCCCCCCGAATGCTGATAGTGGACAACAGGAGATTGTGTGCCTGTAATGCGCTCTTTCTCTGGCCCAGCTAAAAACAAGCACTGGGAAAATTATTCAAGCATAGAGGCCCAACAAAGCTGCATGGAGGCTTGCGGTGTCACACAGCGAGATCATGTGACACCTCAGAAAAAAAGAACAACACGGATTCACCCTGAGACATTGTTAAATTCCCATTTCATCTGCATCAGTGCGCTGGCAGACAAGTGGCCTTGTCCTGGGTCCCGCCCAGGCTGAGGGGCTGGTTAGTGGTGGACTGAAGGCCAGAGGTGATGGCTGACTTTCTATTCTCCAAGAAGGCAATAGATCCCCAGTCCCGCCCACCCTGCAGCTCACATCGCCTTCTGCAGAGTGCCAGCACCTCTCCCAAGGCCCTGCCTCACTGCCGCCCCCATCCTGGGCTGCCCACCCTCTCTACCCAGCCACTCTGGCTCCTCTCTGTCCCCTTGGTTCCTTACAGGTGGCTTTCTCCTCCCTGCAGTGCACATCCCTGTCACTCTGCTGTACTACCGGCTGATGCAACCTCTAGCAAGGAGATCCCAAAGGTGCTGGGCTCCCACATCTCTGCTCCTGTCTCACAGCTTGGGCGTGGCTCCTGCCAGGGAGCAGAATGGCTGCAGAGCCTGAACTCAGTTCCAGCCAGCAAGGCTCCTGATGCCTAGGTACCTTACACAGAGGACATCCAGGAAGGACTATGTGACCCTCTGGTGCCTTTACCAACCCCCCTCCTTTTTTTTTTTTTTAGTCTTTTCAAGACAGGGTCTCCCTGTAGCCCCAGCTGGCCTGGAGCTTGCTCTGTAGACCAAGCTGGCCTTGAGCTCACAAAGATTCGCCTATCACTGCCTCCCAAGTGCTAGGATTAAAGGTGTGCACCACCATGCCTAGCCAACCACCCCATTTTAGGCAATGTTGGAGGTGGAATGGAGCCTCTGGAATGCCAGGATGACACTGTACCCACTGAACTACCTCTGCAGCACCCACGCAGCCCTTGGGGAGCGAAGATGCTCATATCCACAGACACCCTCTGCGGTCTGCCATCCACTCCTTCATCTATCATCTTTTCCCGATCTTCCTGTTCCTGTGCCTGTCAATGGGCTTGAATCCTGACCTAGATCTGGACAGGGCATGGAGAGATGTGGCCCTCAGACATTTGTATTTGTGAGAAAACCACAAAATAAGTTTAAGAAAATAACAAATATCTAAGTAAAGAAACTATCATATTTGGGGGGGGTCTTTTTGAGACGGGGTCTCCCTATAGCCCTAGCTGTCCTGGAACTAGCTCTGAAGACCAGGCTGGCCTTGAACTCACAAAGATCCACCTGCCTCTGCTTCCCAAGTGCTGGGATTAAAGGCGTGCGCCACCATGCCTGGCTAGAAACTATCATTTTCAAGTGCACAAAGGATCCCTTCTAACCCATTTCCCCCAGTGCATCAGACCCTGGGGCTTCCACGTCCAGGAGCAGAGCCCTGCATCTCCTCTGGAGGAGCCTCCCATCCTTCCTCATCTATGGCATTTCAGTGTCATGTGCTCCAATAGGGAGGCTTTGCTTCCAGAGTGTTGTCTTCAACTCCTGAGGAAGCTCCTAGAGTCTGCAGCCCCGGCCTGTGCAGACAGCCTGACAACAAGGAGCACTCCTTTCCAGGCTCAGACTCCTGGGGGCAGCCACACCAAAGCCTCTATGCAGCCTCATAACTCAGACATCTCTTTTCATCTTCTCCTATTGAACAATTTAAAAATACTAACTCAGCTTATTCTTGCTGGTTTTCCTGAGTTCATCATTCTTATTAAAGCTTACATAGTTCAGTATTTAATCAAAATGCATATTGGTTTAATTAAAAATAAAACAGAAACTGTTCCTATTAATTTTCACATTCCAACACTGGCACACTGTATTCTTTTAAAAATATTTTTTATTATTTTTATTTTATGCATGTAGGGGCACCCATGTCATGCAATGCCCTTGTAGGTCAGAAGAGGGCATCAAATCCCCCTGGAACTGGAGTTGTGGACAGTTAGTCACCATGTGGATGCTGGGAACCAAATCTGGGTTCTCTGCAAGAGCAGCCATTGCTCTTAACCACTGAGTCATCTCTCTAGCCCCCACACTGTATACTTAAGGGCCTGTGTCTCTCCCTCTGTATCTTGCAGGGCTCCTTATGATAGATTCTCCATGGGAATATTTAGAATTAATTACTTTCCTCCAGTGCTGTCCTCACCACCCATCTTGGGCCTCTGGTTAGATTATTTTCACCTCCACATTGCACCTGCCTTCCTCCCACCCCTTCTGCTCCTTCTCCTCTTCTTCTTCCTCCTCCTCTTCTTTCTCTCCTTCCTCTTCTCCAGTTTCTCTTCCCCTCTTCTTCTTTCTCTCCTCCTCCTCCTCCTCCTCCCCCTTCTTCCTTCTCCTCCTTCTCCTACTTCCCTTCCTCCTTCTCTTCCCTCGTTTTGGAAATAATTCAACCAGCTCTCCACTTCTCCTGATCACCAAAGAAAGGGAATATGTCAATAATCTCAAAATATAGATGAGCTCAAATATTTCAGATCTTGTCTTATAAGACTTTGAATACAAAGCCATCATATTTAAGACCTCAGTGATAACCTGGAAAAGTGACCTGGTCAGCACAGACACCAACAGGGCAATGGACATTTTGGGACACTTACTTTAAAGCAGCATGCACGTCATCTCTGCTGGATGGCTTCTCTTAGAGAACAGGGCTTGTGCCCATTACTGCATCCTCCCTGCATTAGCTTCCTCCATTAACCTTCCTGAGTAGTCAGGGCTGCCTCAAGTTCTAGCCTCACTGTCTGGCTTGGTATATCAGATGGGAGCTGGAGAAGATGCCAGCTGGCCCTCGAGTCTGCTGTCTACACCTGACTCTCCCTTGACTCTGAGTTAGCTTTATACTGAGCTGAATCCAGACACCTGAATGCTTACAGAAAGGAAATTCATGCACACAGTTTAAATTAATGACAGAAAGAGGGACTGGGGAGTGTCTTCCCTGCCCCTTCTGAGACTGAGCAGGGTGGGCAGCAGTCTTCACTGGTAGAATTAAAGGGGGAGAAGCTGTCCCTGAATGCCATTATGATAGGCTGGCACCAGTGACCTTAATTCCATATTCTTCTAGTGCACAGCAGAGAAAGAGCCAGCTTCTTTCTGGTGGTTGGCAACACAGAAGGACAGTATATTGCACTTTTTGTCTGTATGACAAATACCCAATAGAAATAATTTAGAAGAGGGACGTTTTAGTTCATGTAGTTCCAGTCCAAGGTCAGCCAGGTCTGTTGCTGTTAGGCCTATGGCAAGACCTGCATCATGGGTGAAGAGCATTGGGGAATGAAAGCTGCTCACCTCACGACATCCAGGAAGCAGAGAGACAAAGACAGGAGGCAGCCAAAGACAAGACACTGCTCAAAGGTGTGGGAATTCCCCTCCAGAAAGGCCCCACTTCCTAAAGTCCCCCCTACCTCCTCAAAAGTGCCACCAGCTGAGGAGGTTCTTAGTCCCAACACACCCAAGTGGATGTCCTGAGGATTCCCTACAGTCTTTGTAGAGATGTGTTCTAGAACTTCAAGCATTTCCCCAGGAAACCCACAGCAGACTCAGGGGTGGAGATGAGGGTGGGGGCCCTTCGTAGTTAAGGATTTCATTTGTTCATTTTGCTTTCTGAGGTTCAGAAACAGTCTCTAGATGAGTAGATGAGTCTTCAGGTGCTGACCCACCTTCTTCATCCCAGAACCCTCTACAAATTGCCTATGTGACAAAAAAAAAAAAGGATCTAGTAGCCTGGTCTCTGCTCGTTTAATCTCTGAGGATATGCCTGGCACTCTTTGTTTGGAAGACCTTTTCTTCCACGTCCCCTGTATGAGCACAGGAAATAGGGGAGGCTTCAGATCCTTCAGAAAGAATATTCCAGGAACTCCGAAGCATCTGAGGAGGCTGTTTCCGTACGCGGGACCCAAACAAATCCACTGAAGCCAGCAAGCAGATGTGGCAATGAGGAGCCACCTGTCCTCTACACCTGCCCATTCTTCTCGACTGGGAAGGTAGGCAGCCTTCAGCACAGGAGCTGCTGTCCCATGGCCCTCTCCTTTCCCTTCAGAGTGTGTGTCACTTCTACAGTGTGCAAGCCCGCTCACACACATACCTCCCTGCAAATTCCCCACACACACTTCCCTCCATCCCTCTGGTGTGCAGTCCACCTCAATCTTCAGGCCACTGTGAACAGTCAGCGCTCAGGAGCTATTTGGACATAGAGCTCATGCTCAACTGGGACCAGGGTGGGATACATGTGCTGCTTGTTGGAGGCTGGGGATCAATTCAGAAGAGGCTCTTCGATTCCCCAGTGACACCTGTTGTCTCAAAGAAAAAGGAAGTGAGCCCAAGATAGAGCAGAGGCATGGCACCCCTTGTGTTTCCTTTGGGTGTCTTGATTACAAGAAAACAGAGAGGCTGCTCCGAGCACAAGCCAAGCCCTGAGTGTGTGCGGGGACGGGGGGGGCGGGGGGGGCAGAGCTGGATTAGCACGCCAAACTGTGTCCCCTTTGAAGAGCCCTTGATGCCATTGGACTGTGTCGGATTGTTAAAAAACGCTAACATTGTGGCTGTTCATTTTCGTCACCTGCTCTTGATTAATCCCCTTCTAAATGGCATCTGTAGACCCTGAAATCTCATACCACTTAATTAAATTAGCAACACATTTGTCTCCCCCGTTTTCCTATCAAAGGGTTGTGCTCAGGAGAAATAAAACCTTTGTTCCCCGCTACTCCGTATAATTTACACTCTTTTCTCCCCTTCCCTCATCCAGCTCCTGACTCAGATGCTAAATTGTAGCTGGTAATAGGGAGCTATTAGGGCCAGCGAAGCGTGTCAAGGAAGCCGCCAGTGGGCCCTGCCGAAAGAGCCAGGCTCCCAGGAAACTGCAGGCTCGGGAGTCCTGTGTCCACAGCACACAGAGTGGCTCCATGTCCACCCGCACACCTTTGAAACAGAGACATTTGACCTCTGTAAATAGAGGGAAGAGCTGTTCATGAGCAGGGAGACTGAAGCAAGAGACAGGCTCAGGGGACTGGTCTGTGCCAGTTGGAGCTGGAGAAAAGTGACCTGGGCAAGGTGTCCTGGATGTCTCCAGGTGGCTATGAGGAGATTGTTTAACTTCACTTATATAAAGTGTTTTAGTCCCAAATAATTCAGATTAACAATTAATTAGAACAGCAAATTGAGTGATAGAAGTCGATGTTCTTCAACTGAGAGTTCTAAAGGCCTGTGCATTTGACCATTAGCCTAGAGATGTGCGTGTGGAAGGCACTGATGTCCCTTTGTCCACAACCTCATGGGTCCCGGGATCTGGACAGTCCATGGATGGCCTTTGTATCCTGAATCTCCTAGACCCCTGCCAGAACTCTAACCTCATACCCTTTCCTTACTATAGCCCAAAAGAACATTATCAGAAAGTGACCAGAAGAGCCTGTATTTAACAGACAGACGCTGCTCTTGCAGGGGACCTGGTTTGATTCCCAGCACCCACATGGTGGCTAACAACCATCCATAAGTCCAGCTCCAGCGGGATCCAACACCCTCTTCTGACTCCACTAGCATTGCATGGCTATGGGTACACTTACACATATGCAGGCAATACGCTTGTACACATAGACTAAATGTAAAAAGTCTGGGAGCACAGCAGTGTCCCCTGGGAACCAGAAGAGCATGAAGGGCCACCTTCTTAGAAGGTGGTAGTGCCAGAGAGATCAGCCAGAAAACAGATGCTAAATCTCAATGCTCTCCACTGCCCAGCTCCACCTCACAGCCTGCGTCCAATCTCCGCACAGGCTAGGATGCAGTGTGGGGCTTTAGGAACGTGATGCCTTCTGCAGCCTCCGCCCTCCATCTCCCAGGGATGCCCCTTTCCTGTAGATCCACTGACCATAAGAAAAGCTGGTCAGTATTACCAAGATGATAGAGAAAAATAATCTCCACTAGCCACTGTACAGGGCCAGGAGAAGGGCAGCCATGCTGAGGCCAAGGCACCGGACAGCCTGGCAAAGGCACCTGCCACGGCGAAACTGAGTTTGTAAGAACAAAGGGGAAATTCCAAACACTCACAGAGATGAGTGGAAACTCGGCCTGAGCATCTACAGAAAGAGAACGAATGTGGACATCATGCTGCTCCCAGCCACCCCAGACAGGTGGAGACTACTAGGGTGATGTGGGTAGTGTTATGACAGATAGGTTGTGTTTTCCAACTGCCTGGGATCCTGCCCCACTTGGAAAGACTTGATGACTGAACCTCAATGCCTGCATCAATAATTTTAGAAGCAGTCCTCTGAAAGGAAAATTGTATTCAAAAAGAGAATACACAGAGCCTAACCCCATGAATAACACCAGCAGCATTGTCCATAGGCACCAAGATCCTGCGACATCTACCTCCATAGACACTAAGATCCCATGAGGTCCATTTCAATAGACACCAAGATCCTGTGACATCCACCTCCATAGACACCAAGATCCCATGACGTCCACCTCCACAGTCACCAAGATCCCATGACGTCCACCTCCACAGTCACCAAGATCCCGTGACATCCACCTCCACAGATACCAAGATCCCATGAGGTCCATTTCAACAGACACCAAGATCCTGTGACGTCCACCTCCATAGACACCAAGATCCCATGACGTCCACCTCCACAGTCACCAAGATCCCGTGACATCCACCTCCACAGATACCAAGATCCCATGAGGTCCATTTCAATAGACACCAAGATCCTGTGACATCCACCTCCATAGACACCAAGATCCCATGAGGTCCACTTCAATAGACACCAAGATCCTGTGACACCCACCTCCATAGACAATAAGATCCCGTGACACCTACCTCCAGAAACACCAAGATCCCTTGACATCACCACCACAGACACAAAGATCCCATGACATTCACCTCCACAAACACCAAGATCCTGTGACATCTACCTCTATAGGCACCAAGATCCTGTGAAGTCCACCAACATAGACACCAAAATCCCATGATGTTCACCTCCACAGCCACCAAGGTCCTGTGACTTCCACCTCCACTGGCACCAAGACTTCATAACGTCCATGTCTATAGACACCAAGATCCCTTGACATCCACCTCCAGAGACATGAAGATCCTGTGATGTCCACCTCTATGGACACCAAGATCCCATGTTGGCCTTCTCCATAGGCACCAAGATCCTGTGATGTCCACCTCCACAGACACCAAGATCCCATGAAGGGGAGATCCACATTCTACTGGCATCTTTTAAAGATATTTTATATATCAGTTTTTGTGTTATGCATATAAATGTATAACCTGCATTGATGCAAGTTCACCTGTGTCATGCAAAGCCTGTGGAAGTCAGAAGAGGGTGGTGGATCCCCTGGAACTGGATTTATGGATGGTTGCTGGCAACTATTTGGGTGATGGGACTCAAACCCAGGTCTTTTGTAAGAGCAGTCAGTGCTCTTAACCACTGAGCCATCTCTCCAGCACCCCTCCTACACACACACACACACACACACACACACACACACACACATATACACACACATCTGCATCTTTGGAGATCCTATATTGTATTTCTGGGGTTTTCACTTTATCATTTTTTTTTAAATTTTGTGCATTTCTTAAAATACATCGTTTTTTTGGTATTTTTGAAACAGTGTCTCCCTTTAGTCCCAGCTGGCCTAGAGCTTGCTATGTAGACCAGGCTAGCCTTGAACTCACAAAGATCTGCCTGCCTCTGCCTCTCTATTAAAGGGAGATTAAAGGTGTGCACCACCACGCCCAGCATTAAATACATCTTAACCATACTTAGTTCCCTCCCTATCTGCACCCCACATAGTGCGCCTACCAGATTTCATGCATTCTGTCATGGATATTAAGGCCTATCTAGTCAAGTTTGTGTCCCCATATATCCCTATCTGTGAGTCCATCCGCTGGAGCCTGGTTAGCCTATCTATCATCACTCCCTTAAAGAAGACTAACTGCAGTAATATCCATCTGTTGCAAAAAGGATTTTCTTTGATGAGTTGTGATAGGGATACTTATCTGTAAATACAGGGATCCATATTTAGTAAACAGTAAGAAATTAAATTTATACCGGATGTGGCAAGCATAGGGTTTTCTCTAGTATCAATGACCTCTTCAGCCACATGCATTGGCTGTTCACAGTGTCATACATGAGTTCCCTCCCACTGAGAGTGCTTTTAGTACAATTAGATGGCTGTTGATTACACCCAAGATAGACTTACCACTATGCACTGATAGAGCTTATTTGTAGCACCAGGCATTGTTGAGATTATTAAGCTTTAAAGCTGCGGTTGGAACATTGTTTTCTCCTTTATCAGATGGCACTGAATCCTCTAAAACTATGAGAGCTAGCCATCAGGGAGGCAGCTTCCAGGTCAGTTCCAGCTCCATTGCTCTAAGTCCTGTATCAGAAACATGTCTTGCCTTCAGCAGTAGGGCCTTACCTTCAAGTTTCCAGAGGCAACCAAGGGTGTGCCAATAGCCTGTGTAATTTTTTTCTTTTTTTTATTTATTATTTTTATGTGCATGAGTGTATGGCCTGTGCCTGTGTGAGTATGCCCATGTTATGTAATGCCCCCAGAGGTTAGAAGAAGACATCTGATCCCCTGGAACTGGAGTTACAGACAGTTGTTAGCCACTGTGTAGTTGTGGGTAACTGAACCCAGGTCCTCTGCAAGAGCAGCCAGGCTCTTAACTGATGAGCCATCTCTTCATCCCACTGTATTTGTAATTTTCAGCAGGATTTTGAACTAATGCATCTCCTTCTGGGTTTTGATATCACCTAACCTTCATCTATGTCTCCTCTCTTTCTTTCCCTGTCTTCCCTTTCCTCTTCTCTCCTCAATTAAAGTAACCATATTTCCCATTTCCCCCTTTATAGCACCTGTCTCCTGTTCCCCCCTCTCTCGAGCTCCTTCTTCCCCCTTTCCACATAGTTCCTTGTATAACCCCCTCTGCTCCCTTCCCAATTAAATGGCCTCTTTTCCCCCATTTCCCCCTTGCTAACACCTGTCTCCTATCTCCTACTATCCCCCTCTCAAGGATCTTTCTTTTCATTTACCTCTGTGTTTTCTTTACATTTTCCTGGCTCCTGCTAGCACACCAGTATAGATACTCACATATAACAATTTGATGCTAAGATCCAAAAATGAGAGAGAACATATATTACTTGTTTTTCTGAGACTGTGCTACTTCCATTAGTATAAGAGTTTCAAGTTCCATCCATTTACCTGCAAATTTCATGATTTTGCCTTTCTTTAACACTGAATAGAACTCCATATAATGTACTCCACTTTCATTATCAGTTGAAGGACTTTTAGGTTGTTTTTATTTCTTAGTTATTGTCAAAAGAGCAGCAACAAACATGGGTATATAAATATCTCTACAGCGAGAAGAGTCATTTGGGTTTATACCAAGGAGTGGTATAACCAGATCATATGGCCATTTTTAGTGTTTTGGTTTGTTTTGTTTTGTTTTGTTTTGTTGTCTCCCTGTAATCCCAGCTGGCCTGGAAGAGTTCTCCACACAGCTTTCCATAGTGGTTGCAGGAGTTTGCAATCACACCAGCAGTGAATGAAAGATCCCTTTCTTCACAAGCTTCCCAGCATTTGGTATCATGTGTTCTCTTGATCTTAGCCAGTCTGACTGGGATAAGATGAAATCTTAACTTGGTTTTGATTTGCATTTCCCCAATTACTTAGAATGTTAAGCACATGTTAAGATGTTTCTTACCCATTTTTACTTTTTCTTTTGAGAACTCTCTGTTGAGATCCATAGCCCATCTTTTGTATTAGGTCATTTGTTTTCTTGATCCTTTGATTTTTTAGTTCTTTGCATATTCTGGACACTAATACTCTTTCAAATGTGTAGCTGATAAAGGTTTTTCTCCCATTCTGTGGGTTTCTTCTTCACTCTTTGGTTGTTTTCTTTGGTGTACAGAGGGTTTAACTTTATTTTTTTATTTAATTTTTATTGATGGTTTGTGCATTTCGTACATCATTTTCCAATTCAGATCAGGCATATTTCCCTTTCCCTTCCCCCCCACCCCCACCCCATCCCAGATCATGTATTCTGCCATAACTGTCTTGCATCTTTCAGGTTTTTTTTTTCATTTTTTAGCTATAAGTGAACTTTAATGAGGTCTTACTTGTTGATTGCTGACCTTAGTTCCCGAGCAAATTATGTCAAATTTAGAAAGTCCTTTCCTACCCCTGTATCTTGTAGGGCACTGCCTAGATTTTCTTCTAACAGTTTCAGATTTTCTGGTTTCACATTGCGGTCCTTGGTCTTTGGAATTGACTTTTGTGCAGGGTGAAATGTAGGGGTCTAATTTTATTCTTCTACAGGTAGAAATCCAGTTTTTCCACCACCATTTGCTGAAGATGCTGTCTTTCTTCTAGTATGTAGTCCTTTGTCAAATACTTGGTGGATGAAACTGCACACACTCGTGTTTGAGTCTTCTATCTTGTTCCATTGATTTACATGACTTTTGTACCAATACCATGCTGCTTTTATGACTATAGCTCTCTAATATGGTTTGAGATCTGCTATGGCAATCCCCTCAAGAATTGCTCTTTATACTCAGGGTTGCTTTGGCCTTCTGGAGTCTTCTGTGATTCCATATGAATTTTAGGATTTTTTTCCCTAATTCTGTGAAGAATCCCATGGGGATTTTGATCATGGCTGCATTGAATCTATAGATATTTTTTTTTGGTAGGACGGTCATTTTTACAATATTAATACTAACAATCCATGAGCACTGAAAGTCTTTCCTTCTCCTGTGTCTTCTCCTGTCTCTTCAAATATTTAAAGTTTTCATTGTAGAGGTCTTTAACATCTTTGGTCAGGTTTATTCATAGATATTTTATTGTTTGAGGCTATTATGAATGGGGAGGTTTCTACAAAATTTTACTCTGATTGCTTGTTATTGGAGTATATATAACTGATTTTTGAAAATTAATTTTGTAACCAGCCACTTTGCTGAAAGTGTTCATCATTTCTAGAAGTTTTCTGGTGGAATTTTGGGGGTCCCTTATGTATAATATCATATCATCTGAGAATAGAAATAATTTGACCTCTTATTTTCCAATTAACATTCCTTTAATTTTTTTCTCTTGTCTTACTGGTCTAGCAAGAGTTTCAAGGGCTATATTGTAAAGGAGACAGTGGACGGCCCTGTCTGGTTCCTGTTTTTAATGGGACTGCCTATGGGGTTTTCTCCATTTATAATGATGTTGGCTATGGGTGTGTTGTATGCACTTTCAATTATGTTGAGGTATGTTCCCTCCAGTCCAACTCCCTCTAAGACTTTTAACATAAATGCATGTTGGATTTTATTAAAGGCTTTTTCTGCATCTATTACCTTTATTGACTTAGGTATATTAAGCCATCCCTCCATCTCTGCATCTGCAGTAAAGCCTACTTGATCATGGTGAATCATCCTTTTGATATGTGTCTGTGTATGATTTGTGAGTACTTTATGAGAATTTTGGCATCTATTTTCATTGAGGATATGGGCCTATGGTATTATTTTTTGTTTGTTGTGTCTTTACCTAGTTTTAGTATTAGAGTAATACTGGCTTCACAGAAGAAATTTGGAAATTCTCCTTTTTCTATCTTTTTGAATAATTTAAGTAGTAGTGGTTCTAGACCTTCTTTGAAGGTCTGGTAAACATCTACTGTGAAGCCAACAGAGCCTGTGCTTTTCTTGTTATGAGCTTAAGCTGTTGGTTTCTTCTTGGTTTAATTTTGGTAGATACACTTAATTTAGAAATCTCTTTTAGATTTTCAAATTTAATAGAGTATAATGTTCTGTAACTTTTTGGTGTCTCTGGATTTGTTGATTTGAATTTACTCATTCTTCCTTTGGTTAGCTGGGTTAAGGGTGTGTCTACCAGTTCTCAGATTCATTGACTCTTTGTATTGTTTTTTTGTTTGTTTGTTTGTTTCTATCTCATTAATTTCTGTTCTGATTTGTATTATTTCTGTTTGTCTATTGATTTTGGTTTTTGTTTGTTCTTGCTTTTCCAAATTCTTGAGTTATACCATGAAGTCATTTATGTGTGCTCTTTCTGATTTTTTAATGTAGGCCCTTAGAACTATGAATTTCCCTCTTGGGACAGCTTTTAATGTGTCTGGGGGGTTATTTTTATATAGTTCCATGAATATTTTTATCTCTTTCTTGATTTATTCTTTGACCCATTCATCATTCAGTAGTGTTTTTTAATCTCCATGAGTTCCTGTAGTTAATAGAAACTCTTTTGATTTTAAGTTTACTGCATTATGGTCTGATAGAATACATGAATTTATTTCAAATTTTTGGTATTTGTTGAGGTTCATTTTGTACTCCAGTATATGGCCCACTTTAGAGAAACTTTGATGTACTGATGAATATGATATGTTTTCTTTGTTGCTTGGGCAGAATATTTTATAGACATTTGATGTATGAAATCAGTTAATTTGGATGTTTCTCTGCTCATTCTTTGTCCAGATGACCTGTCTATTGCAGAAAGTGGGGAACTGAAGTCACCTACTATTACAGAGTTGTGATCTATCTGTGTCTTGAAATCTAGTAGTACTGTTCTTATGAAACTGGGTTCACCAGAGTTTGGTGCATATATGTTCATGATTGTTATGTCTTCTTGGTCAATTGTACTCTTGATCAGAAATTAGTGACCTTCTTTATCTCTTCTGATTAATTTTAACTTGAAGTTTATTTTTTTCAGATGTTAAAATAACAATTCCTGCTTATTTCTTAGTACCATTTGATGGGAACATTTCTCTCCATCCTTTTACCCTAAGCTTGTGCCCATACTCAGCAGTAAGGTAAATTTCTTGCAGACAACAAATTGATGGATTTTGCTTCTTTTTGTACATTTTTCCCACATGTTTTATTGAGTTTTTGTGCATTTGATACAGTACATCTTAACCATATTTAGACCCTTCCCCATCTGCACCCTTATATCCCTGGCTGTATTTCATGCATGCTGTCATACATGTTAAGGCTTACAAAGTCAAGTTCAGGGACCCAAATGTCCCTTGGTGCAAAGTTGTCAATTCTAGTCAGCCGATCTAGTGTCACTCCCTTAAAAAAGACCAACTCTCCCTCACCCAGCAGTGATGAGCTGCCACTAGTTCCTGGGCTGTGGTTGGGGCCTCCTGCCCATTTCCTCAGTATTGTGCTGGGTTTTTGTCTAAGTTTGCTTGGGTCACCATTACTGTTCCTAGAGGCCTGGAAGAATCTGTCTCTGTATATCATGCACCAAACCTGGCACTTACTATCTTCTTGCCCCCCTTTCTGTAATTGTCCCTGAGCTCTGGGTGGGTGAGGGTTAGTATAGATGTCCATCCAAGGACATGCACTCTGCAGTCTCTTATTCTCTATACTTGGTCCAGTTGTGGCCTTCTGTGTTCATTGCCCTTTGTTGCACGTGGCTGCTTCACTGGTGAAAGTTGAGATGCATTAGCACTCTCTCTACCCCTGTTCCAATATATTCTGTGAGCCTTAGGTTCCACTATAGATGTGTCACTTAGGGGTGGGCATCTCATGGACACTTATTCTCTGTGTTTGACCAGTCGCTGAACTCTGTAATAGTCTCCATCTGTTGCAAAAAGAAGCTTCTTTGATGAATGGTGACAGATGTCTATACATATACGGATCCATATTTAGCATATAGTAGGAAATTACATTGGGAGCTGGAGAGATGGGTCAGTAGTTAAAGAGCACTGCTGCTCTTGCAGAGGACACAGGCTCCATTCCCAGTACCCACATGGCAGCTAACAACCGTTCATGATTCCAGTTGCAGGGGTTCTGATGGCCTCTTCTGACCTCTGTGGACACTGCATGATATGGATGCACTTACACACATGAGTGTGTACATGAATGCATGATTGTGTGTGTGTGGATGTGTGTGTACATGGATGCATGCTTGTGTGTGTGGACGTGTGTACATGGATGCATGCTTTGTGTGTGTATGTGTGTATACATGGATGCATGCTTGTGTGTGTGGATGTACGTGTACATGGATGCATGCTTGTGTATGTGGATGCATGGTTGCATGTATGTGGAGGTGTGTGGATGTGGATGCATGGTTGCATGTATGTGGATGTGTGTGTGGATAAGGATGCATGCTTGTGTATGTACATGGATGCATACTTGTGTTGTGTGTATGTGGATGTGTGTGTGTATGGATACATGCTTGTTTCTGTGGATGTATTTGTACATGGATGCATGCTTGTATGTGTATGTGTGTACATGGATGCATGCTTGTGTGTGTGGATGTGTGTGTACATGGATGCATGCTTGTGTGTGTATGTGTGTACATGGATGCATGCTTGTGTGTGTGGATGTGTGTGTACATAGACGCATGCTTGTGTGTGTGGATGTGTGTGTACATGGATGCATGCTTGTGTGTGTGAATGTGTGGGTACATGGATACATGCTTGTGTGTGGATGTGTGTGTACATGGATGCATGCTTGTGTGTGTGGATGTGTGTGTGCATGGATGCATGCTTCTGTGTGTGGATGTGTGTGTACATGGATGCATGCTTGTGTATGTGGATGTGTGTACATGAATGCAGGCTTAGTGTATGTGGATGTGTGTGTACATGGATGTATGCTTATGTGTGTGGATGTGTGTACATGGATGCATGCTTGTGTGTGTGGATGTGTGTGTACATGGATGCATGCTTGTGTGTGGATGTGTGTGTACATGGATGCATGCTTGTGGATGTGGATGTGTGTATATGAATGCAGGCTTGGTGTATGTGGATGTGTGTGTACATGAATGTATGCTTATGTGTGTGGATGTGTGTACATAGATGCATGCTTGTGTGTGTGGATGTGTGTACATGGATGCATGCTTGTGTGTGTGGATGTGTGTACATGGATGCATGCTTGTGTGTGTGGATGTGTGTACATGGATGCATGATTGTGTGTGTGGATGTAGATGTGTGCATGGATGCATGCTTGCATGTGTGTGCATGTGGATGTGTGTCTACATGGATGCATGCCTTGTGTGGTGTATGTGTGTGTGCATGTGGATGGTTTGTGTGCATAATGTGGACATGGCCATGGATGTGCTCCGTGTCTGCACATCCTGGTACACTGCTCACTGCTGTCATCTCAGCACAGAAGAGCCCGGCTGGCTCAGTGCAGTCTCTGAGCTTCTCAGCACTGCTTTCTAGAATCTGGAAGTGTGCCCACCGGGAACGTGGCCCTTGTGGTGGCATGTGTGAGGCCGGCTGGGGTCTGTGCAGCTGCCCCTTGCACCCCAGCCTTTCCATCCTCCTGGGCATGCCTTGCTCTCCATTTTCAAGCCCTGCTTTGGGATGAAATAGAGCTTCGTGACAGAACAAGATTTTTTCTGTCTTTATTCAAGAGAACTATGTCTGTCAGGTTTTCTCTTGACCTGATTCCTTTCAGGGTTTTCCATCTTCTCTGGCATCATCTAAGCATCTGACTTCTGTTCATTTTCATCCTCTTTTCACCTCCTTAGGGTGTTGGAATTGACTCGCTCCAAGCCCTGAGGCCAATCCAGGGAGTCTGAAAAGCTTCTGAACTCGGGTGAGCTGTGGCCAGGACCATTTTCCCAGATCCAGTCATGGTATCACCAAGAGCTCAGGCTTCCTCCTGCCAAGACTGCCACATGCTTTTTGTCCCCTGATGTAGAAATGGAGGTCAGAAACCCCAAGGGACCAAGTAAAGTTAAGTTACTCATAAAAAAGACGATGTGTTATGATGGGTTCAGTTCTT
Source organism: Rhizomys pruinosus (assembly GCA_009823505.1). Taxonomy (NCBI): domain Eukaryota; kingdom Metazoa; phylum Chordata; class Mammalia; order Rodentia; family Spalacidae; genus Rhizomys; species Rhizomys pruinosus. Next base: position 745,335 of record VZQC01003291.1, read on the forward strand.
CAATCGGATGTTGTGAAGGAAAGTTTAAAAGTCACATATAATTTGATTTAATAGGGTTGTTCTCTGTGCTCAGCAGGAAAACGGGATGCAGACAGAGTGTGATTCTCATTTAAATGTCCTCATATGAGAGATGACGTGCTCCATCAATCTTCCTGTGACAAGGAGGGCGGGTGGGATTATTGATGTTTAGTAGCCACAAGATTATAAACAGGGAAATTGAAAGCGATCCTTAATTGACAGGCCCGTCTGCCAGCTCTGGAAAGCACAGCCTGCTCCCACAGGGGTAGGAGAGTGGGGCAGCTTCCAGGTGACTGGCATTAGCACAGCACCAGCCAGGAAGATCCAGGGACAGCTGACCCACAGCACCCAAACTCGGCTCTCTCTCACCTGCCACTCCACAGAGGGGAAGACACAGAATGACACCCCCAGATCAGGGCCAGGATCTGGATGCCATGTGGCTCCTGGCTCAATGGCCTCCAGCGTTTCTGTCCTTGGAAGAGGCTCTGGCCCAAGGCCTAACCTCGGAATTCTTATTGCGGACTCAAGGGTGGCAAGGACTTCCTGCTCCCCTCCCTACTTTTCCTTCCAGGCAGGGAAAGGCCATAGTCATGTGGTCTATGGAATTCATCCAGACTGCCGTGTGTCCTTAGGTAGAACCTCACTGCTGGGACACTGAGGACAGTGTGCTTGGGTAGGCAAGGAAGCCACCTGGGCAGTGTCCAATTCCATGGAAAGGTCTTTGAAACTGCAAACTTTATGGATCAGAAGAGTCAGCAGTTTTTAGAAACCTCTGAGCTGTCTACTGTAGGATCAGAGCAGGCAGGTGAGCACAGAGGCTGAGTGGGCTGATCGGCAGGAGGCAGGACGGCAGCTGGACACCATCCTGCCCATGCAAGCTAGGGACTGCAGGGATGACATTTGGGCCCTGTGACTACTCAGGACCCAAAGCCTATTCAGGGACCTGAAACCAGGGATCACGTGGACACAGCTGGAGTACAGTGTTCACAACACCACACAAGATGAGTGGGCTCAGCATACAGGCTAGCCACCCTTGGGGCACCACTTCAGAGAAACTAGCTGGCAGGCAAGGCCCCTCCTCAATACCTCACCGGACAAGAACTCTTCCTGTGTAAAGGCTGTGGCACACCAAGATCCACTGTCCCTAAGAATTTTATTTTATTTTATTCAGCATTGTGGGATCCTGTACTTCCAGATGGAATCAGTCACCACTGGAAGGATCTGGTGCTTCCCCGGAAGTTGTAGCTTCTTCCTCCATAATGTGACTTGCTGAGACACTGCTCACTACCCATCTGCAGAAGATCCCGTGTGTAATTAATGTGCTATGAATCAGAGCCTTGTGGTGAGGTGATGATGGAGTGCAGGCTGGTCAGGAGCTCTGGAATAACCTTCATGGACAAACATGATGGGACGAAGCAGCCCAGGACTTTGCCTGAGACCAGCCACTCTAGTGTTCAATATATCAAAACCTCCTGTCCGACCAATTGGCTCTTCTGGCGGAGACTGCCCCCAGTCCCACCAGAGAATTGAGAATTAGCAGACAGTGATTGATTCTCAGCCTGACCCATCAGCCCCCATTAACATTCATAATGCTGACATTAATTACAGCACTTCATTAGCCATTTTCCCATGCGCATGGGCAAAGGGCACTGCCTGACTTTGGAAAAGCTAATATAGTTGCAAGGAAACCAAGCTCACCTCCTTTCAACCACCAGGGAAAGAATTGCCAAATCCTGACACTAAGTGTTAACAAAGAGTTGCGGGGGCTGGAGAGATGGCTCAGCAGTCAGTACAGAGCTGCTGTGGCAGAGGACCTGGGTTCAATTCCCAGAAACCACATGGTGCTAACAACTGCCCATAACTCCAGTTCTGGGCAATCCAATGCCCTCTTCTGACTCTGTGGACACTGCACACCATGTATGCACTTACATATTCAGGCAATACACTCATGCACATAAGATAAAAATTATAAAGTATTTTTAAAGAGTTGCAGAAATCTGCTTCCCAGAACAAAAACTCACCAGACAAGGGATTAGGGCTGTCAGGGTGAGGACAAGGGATAAGCCGAAGGGCAGGATGCCCCTGGGTGGTGTCTGTGGTTAAGAGTATTTGAGCCCCAAGTTTTCAGACATGACAAATGACTTCAAGCTTTATCAATATTTGTATACTGGAAAAAAAAAACTGATGGGATTTCAACCTAGCAGTGAAAATACCACCCAAGGGCAGCATGGTACTGGCCTCATCCTTCCTCTCCTCCCTGCCCAGCCCTTACAGCGAAGCCCCCAGTGGGATGCTGTTTTATGCCTGAGCTCTCAGGAAGCACATGGCACTCCCTGTTTCACCAATCTCTCCCCGTGAGTCCTAGGGATGAACTGTCACCTGGATCTGCAGGTCTCCCTCCTTTAGAACAGGTGAGTTCTTCCCAGCTGAGCTCAGCATCTGAACAGGGAGCACTCTGAAACCCAACACCTGTGCAAAGATGGAAGCTCAAATCCTCCTCCAACAAATGAAGACAGAGAGCACCACTATTTAGAATCCCTGGAGGTCAAGCCACACAGGACTTGGTCTTATCATCTCTGAGGCCTTTAGGTTGACAGCTGTGTCTGGACCCTAAAACAATGTAGCAATTTGGGGTAAACCTTTGAAATTTAAATTTACACTCTCAGAAGCTAAAGAGAAGGCTCAGTAGTTAAGAGCTCCTGTTCTTACAGAGGATCTGAGTTCAGTTCATGACCACACATCAGGTAGCTCAAAACTGCCTCCAGCTCCAGCTCCAGGGGATCCAAGCCCTCTGGCTTCCACAAGTGCTGCACCCACATGCACAAACCCATACACAGGTGTACACATACATACATAACCCAAGATGAAAATAAATGTAAAAGTCCCCCTCTTAGCTGTTCCTTACCACTTGGGTGTGGTGGATCTAACAACAGATGGAACTGCCCTGTGACTTCTGGGTTTGAATGCCTCACACCAGTCGCTGGCCAAGGCCTAAGAAATGAATTGTGGTGTCCACCTCAAACTGAGAGCATTGATCTCATGTGTCAGACATACCTTCCTCATAGATGTTAAGAGGCAGAGTCTAACAGAGTTGACCAGAAGAGAGAGTGACTTCTTATAGTGGCAGGTGCTCCTTCTCCTCGTGGTGCTAGGGATGAAACCAAGGCCTTGCCCAAGCTGGGTAAGTTCTCTGCCACTAAACCCCAGCTCAGCCTATGCTGGGCACAATTCACATAAGCATGTGCCTAGCAATGGCTTCTGGGAATGGGCTGAGTCCCTAGGGCTGCCCTACATGTGAACTATGTCTGGGTCCCATGATTTGTTTTATTTATGATTTATGACTTATTTATTTATTTATTTATTTATTAGTTAATTTTTGGTCCTTTTGAGACAGGGACTTCTTCTAACCCCAAATGGCCTAAACTCACTATATAGACGAGGCTGGCCTTGAACTCACAGAAATCTACCTTCTTTGTGCTGAGATTAAAGGCATATGCCACCACAACCAGCTTGTGATCCTTATTTTAAAGCCTAATGACACAGCCTATTCTTTTACATTTAGTTAAAATAATCCTTAATTTATGTTTAAAAGCCCTGATACTATATAGTACAGGACTATAGTCACAGCTCCACGCCAATAATTTAATCTCAAGAAAAGATGGTGAAAATTGCTATAGTGGTTTGAAAGTGTGTGGTAGTTTCATTTGACCTGGGCTTCTAGTGCTTTTCTGAGAGACACAGTAATTAAAGTAAGAATCTAAGCTGATCTTACATGTTTCAGATCAAACTGACCAGGAAAAGTAATGTAGCACAGCTCAAAGCAAATTTGACATTGGCGATGGTACTGCTGATGGTGCTGGTGATGGTAATGGTGCTGGTGCTGGTGCTGGGTGCTGGTGATTGTGATGGTACTGCTGATGGTGCTGGTGATGGTGATGGTGCTGGGTGCTGGTGATGGTGGTGGTACTGCTGATGGTGCTGGTGATGGTGATGGTGCTGCTGCTGCTGATGGTGATGGTGATGGTGCTGCTGATGGTGGTGGTGATGGTGATGGTGTTGCTGATGGTGCTGGTGATGGTGATGGTGATGGTACTGCTGATGGTGCTGGTGATGATGATGGTGCTGCTGATGGTGCTGGTGATGGTGCTGGTGACGGTGATGGTGCTGCTGATGGTGATGGTGCTGATGATGGTGATGGTACTGCTGATGGTGCTGGTGATGATGATGGTGCTGCTGATGGTGCTGGTGCTGGGTGCTGGTGATGGTGATTATACTGCTGATGGTGCTGGTGATGGTGATGGTACTGCTGATGGTGCTAGTGCTGGTGATGGTGATGGTGATGGTGTTGCTGATGGTGGTGGTGATTATGATGGTGCTGCTGATGGTGCTGGTGCTGGGTGCTGGTGATGGTGATGGTACTGCTGATGGTGCTGGTGATGGTGATGGTACTGCTGATGGTGATGGTGATTATGATGGTGCTGCTGATGGTGCTGGTGATGGTGATGGTACTGCTGATGGTGCTGGTGATGGTGATTATACTGCTGATGGTGCAGGTGATGGTGATGGTGATGGTGCTGCTGATGGTGCTGGTGCTGTTGATGGTACTGCTGATGGTGATGGTGATGGTGATGGTACTGCTGATGGTGCTGGTGATGGTGATGGTGCTGGTGATGGTGATGGTGATGCTGATGGTGATGGTGATGGTGATGGTGCTGCTGATGGTGCTGGTGCTGCTGATGGTGATGGTACTGCTGATGGTGCTGGTGATGGCGATGGTGCTGCTGATGGTGATGGTGATGGTCAGGGTGATGGTCATGGTGCTGCTGATGGTGTGGTGCCTGTGATGGTGATGATGATGGTGATGGTCATGGTCATGGTGATGGTCATGGTGCTGCTGATGGTGTGGTGCCTGTGATGGTGATGATGATGGTGCCTGTGACAGTACCTGTGATGGTGATGATGGTAGTGATGGTGATAATAATGGTAATGATTGTTTAGTGATGATAATGGTGTGTATTGTAGTAATGATGATAGTTATGTTGGACCCAATGGTGATGATGATGAAGATGACATTAACTAACACCTTCTATTTTCTTACCACATGTACCAAGCACAGTTCTAAGGTTGTGTACGTTACCTTCTTTAATCTTCCCAAGACCATCTGGAAGTAGTAACCATTATTATTCCTATTTTACTACAAATAATTCTGGGATTCATGGTGGCTTTTCTCCAAAAAGTCCTAGAATTGAACAGAAGAAAAATGCTAATAACATGATTAGACTCAGGTTGGACACAACTTCCATGACACCAACACACAGTGTCTTACTCACCATCACAGCTCACTGGGACTCGTGAGTAGCCAACAGAGGAGGGACTCCCAAGTGTCTGGGACTCCCTCAGGATGAGCTCTGTCGAGAAGACCATCTGCTCATCTCTCCACACTTGTCCCGTGGGGATCTCATTTTGGGAGATGGGCAGAAAGATCAGTCTCAGGCACCCCTGACCATTCCTACAGAGAGAGAGTAGGGCGTGCTTTCCAGTGCAGTGCGGCCTGGTGCCACCCTGGCAGCTGCTCTCCTTGGCTCAGTCTGCACTTAGCTTCCTGTTTCCCTCTCAGGAATTCTAGCCCTTTGATGATGCACGCATGCCACTTCCTTCTCTTGGAACTCTTTGGGCCCAGATGCTGCAGATCTTCCTGTCTGCTGTGTGTTTCCTCTGATACTTCTTCAGTGGCTGTTCCTTTGTAAGCACTCGTACTGCTGGTCCCAGATGCCCAGGGTCCCTTTCCTTCACAGTGCTTATTACAGTTGAGTAGTATATGCACTCTGCTTTTTTGCTTTCTGTTAATCTATACCAAATCTCTAGTATCTATAAAGATATAAGACATAAAACTGCCTCTGAGTGGGATCAGCTAAGCCTGATCCTGAGAGGTTAGCCTCTCTCGTGGGAATTAAAATTCAAACAATTTGGGGTTAGGGAGGTGGCCATCCATAAAGTGCTTGCAGGTTTGAATCCCTAGCACCCACATAAAAAGCAAGGTGCCTCAGCATACATCTGTAACCCCAGCACTGGGCAGGGGCAGGGACAGAAAAAGGCATATCCCTGGAGTTTAGTGACTGGCCAACCAGCCAAACAGATGTGCTCCAGGTTCAGGGAGAGACATGGCCTCAAAAACTAAGATGGAGAATGACTGAGGAAGATACCCAGTGTCGACCTCTGGCCCCCCACACGCATGCGCACACTCCTGCAAATACAACTACACACAACACGCACACGCACATATGCACATGCCCACATAACCATGAACATACATCACACACATGCATAAACATGAACAAGAGAGAGAGAGAGAGAGAGAGAGAGAGAGAGAGAGAGAGAGAATTTAAGAAACTTTCAAAAAATAGCCTGGATGGCTGAAGAGATAGAGTCACAGGAGTGGGTCTTACTCCTCCATTCACAAGGTAAGAAACAGATGAAACATGTGAAATCACAGTTCTAGCTGGGAGGCAGATCCAGCCCACACCACAGTTCCCTGGTGGGGCAAGCACAACCCAGCACTTCCCCATATTTCTGTGTGGAGACACCAGCATGGCAATTGAGGGAGGGAAAATAAGTGGAACCTGGTGTGAGCCCCGAACTCCAGGCATGCGGGGGGCGGGGGGTGCAGCTCTCCAGGAAGTCAAGGGCAGCCACAGGGAGCCGAACTGACTGGTAGGGACAGCCTCCGCCATCCTGCGGAAGGCTCAATGCTGGTCACTAGATGTGAGGGAACAGCTGCACCAGAACAGAGTCCCAAGAGCAACACAAGAGTCCCAAGGGCTCAGGGAGCAATAGCAAGCCTGTCAGCCATCATTCACACTAAAACCAGCTCCTGACCAAGGATACCATAGTCCATGCAACAGTCACGCCCTCCACAAGCTGTAATGGCAACTGCACCCCAAATAACAGAAGGGTGGTCATAAGAATATAAAGGTATCCCGCACATGCAAGTGTACAGATGGCCTCTGGAATGCCAGAGAGTGTTACCAAAGGCCACTAAACCAATAAAGCAAATACGGGTCTCCCTGAGTCAAGCAAGACTCCACCGTCAGCACCAGCTACACCTCACCTGCCTGGAAATACTGTGCAGCAGAGGCAGCCATGTGCCTGTATATCCCAAATCTAATTGGCTATTGGCTCTCTCCTTGGAGGAATAACCCATGGCTGATGCCACAAGCTTACATCCTCTACAGGTTAGGAGATGTTATAAGCCACAGTAAGACCCTGTCATATTTAACAGGGGGGAAAATTGTAATTCATGGATTAACATATCCAAACATGTGTCTATGCTAAAGTAACCTACCATAACTATTAGTGCTGCTTAAATACCTATATATCTAATTGCTTGTTCTTCATTAGTAGGATCGAAAGGTTATTCCTGGACAAACTGTCAGCCCATGAAAGGAAACAGCCAGAATTGACCAGAGTCCAAGTCAACAGCTCCAGAGAGAGTGGACTGTTTTACCTCTCATCCACCTGTGCCCCTTTTCTAAGCCTAGGGAACAACCTGCGGAAGAGGGGGCGTGGTAGAATGTAAGGGCTGCGATTGGGGTGAATGGTGAAACTACAGCGATGTAGTCTGGACACTCATTTGATCAACTTGATTGAACAAACAACCTGTCACACCCCACTGGATGGTGGGGCTGTAGGGGTTTGGGCACAACAGCCTGCAGATTGGTTTTGCACGAAGGATGCCTGTACTCATGGATTATCACTTATAGCTAAAAAATGAAAAAAAAACTGAGAGAAAGATGCAGGACAGTTATGGCAGAATGCATGATCTGGGATGGGGTGGGGGTGAGGGGGAAGGGAAAGGGAAATAAGCCTGAACTGAATTGGAAAATAATGTATGAAATACACAAAGCATCAATAAAAATTAAATTAAAATTAAAAAAAAAGAATATAAAGGTATCTGTCATCCAAGAAGACAAATTTCAGTTTAACACCTAATAAAAAAATTACCAGGTGTGCAATGAAGAAGATTGGGTCCACAATGAGACAAAAGGTACTCAACACAAACCCAGATCTAGTAACAGTGTCCACAGAGAGAGAGAGGAAGTCGACACAGACCCAGATATAGTGGGAGAGTCCACAGTGAGAGAGGAAGAAGTCAACACAGACCCAGATATAGTAAGAAAGTCCACAGAGAGAGAGAGGAAGTCAACACAGACCCAGATATAGTGGGAGAGTCCACGGAGAGAGGAAGAAGTCAACACAGACCCAGATATAGTAATAGAGTCCACAGAGAGAGAGAGAGGAAGTAGCCTACACAGACCCAGATCTAGTGGGAGAGTCCACAGAGACAGAGGAAGAAGTCAACACAGACCCAGATCTAGTAAGAGAGTCCACAGAGAGAGAGAGGAAGAAGTCAACACAGACCCAGATCTAATAAGAGAGTCCACAGAGAGAGAGGAAGTCACCAACACAGATACAGAACTAGTAAGAGAGTTCACAGAGAGAGAGAGGAAGAAGTCAACACAGACCCAGATCTGGTAAGAGAGTTCACAGAGAGAGAGAAGAAGTAGCCTACACAGACCCAGATCTAGTAAGAGAGTCCACAGAGCGAGAGGAAGTAGCCTACACAGACCCAGATCTAGTAAGAGAGTCCACAGAGAGAGAGAGGAAGAAGTCAACACAGACCCAGATCTAGTAAGAGAGTCCACAGAGAGAGAGGAAGTAGTCAACACAGACCCAGATCTAGTAAGAGAGTTCACAGAGAGAGAGAGGAAGAAGTCAACACAGACCCAGATCTGGTAAGAGAGCTCACAGAGAGAGAGAAGAAGTAGCCTACACAGACCCAGATCTAGTAAGATAGTCCACAGAGAGAGAGGAAGTAGTCAACAGAGACCCAGATATAGTAAGAGAGTCCATAGAGAGAGAGGAAGTCACCAACACAGACCCAGAACTAGTAAGAGAGTATCATTTGTAGGGGCTGGAGAAGTGGCTCAGCAGTTAAGAACACTAACTGCTCTTATAGAGGATCCAAGTTCTATCCCCAGCACCCGCATGGTGGCTGACAATTATCTGTAGCTCCAGTTCCAGGACAACTGACACTCTCTTCTGTCATCTGCAGGCATCACATGTCATGGTGCACTTACGTACATGCTGGCAATACACTCATACACATAAAAATAATAAATAAAAATAGTTTTTAAAAGAGGCTGTCATTGTGGATTTGTGGATGAGGACACTGCAGCAGTGATTACTTTGCACTCCATTTGTTCTCAGAACTGTAGGACAGAGTGGCAACGTTAGGACATGGGACAAGCTCACCCTGGTGGTACAGACCTGTAATCCCAGCCACTTGGGAGGATGAGACAGAAGAACCACAAGTTCAAGTCCAGCCTGGACAACTTAATGAGACATTGTCTCACAATTCAAAGTAAAATGATTTCAGGAGGCCCCAGGCTGATTCTGTAATATGAAAAGATAAGAGAAAAAGAGTGAGAGTGAGGAAGGGGATGAAAGACGCTGTCCATCAGACCTCCATGTAACACCTTACAAGAGGAGAACACAGATAGAAATGCCAGCAGTTGAGAGGCTGCAGAATTCAAGAGTAGAACTGAGAACACAAGCAGAGGACACCATCCTGGGCCAGACCTGGAAAGGGAAGTGGAGCACAGCAGCCAGAAGCCCAACAGCCTCACAAGGCGGAGAAGGGTGCCTTGAAACCCCAGAAGCATGAAGACATAGACTGAAAGTTTCCAAATCAACAAAGGATATCCAACAGCTCCAAAGTCCAGATGGCCCTAGCAAGAAAGAGAGAAATGAGGAAAGAACGGAACAAGAAAAAACAAGACAGGGCTGGAGAGATGGCTCAGCAAGTAAGAGCACTGGCTACTCCTGCAGAGGACCCGGGTTCAAATCCCAGCACCCACCCAACGACTATCCATAAGTCCAGTTCCAGGGTATACAATGCCCCCTTCTAACCTCAGTGGACATTGTACAACATGGGTGCACTTGCATACATATAGGTAATATACTCATGTACATAAAACAAAAATAATAAATAAAATATTTTTAAAATAAACCAAGAGGAAGGAAGGAAGGAGTGAGGGAGGGAGGAAAGGAGGTAATGTAAAAGAGAAAAAGAGAGGGAAAGAGGGAGAGAAAGAGAGAGTCATAAATAAAGTTAGACAGACAGAAAGATCCAACTCAGGAAATACTTGTTATCCAGCTGCTTTAAACCTGGGATGGAGAAACAATCTTAAAATTTGCCAAAAGGAAATCATATATGAGGAATAGTGAAAAATAAATAAATAAATGAAATGAAATAAGCAAAGTTCTCACTGGAAATGATATCCTAATGTTCTGAGAGAACAGCAGCTTCACAAACACTGCACCAAAATAAACGCCAAAAGTGAAGTCCAGGTAAAAACAGCTCACTCATTCAAGTAATGAAAATCAACAGCCAAGAGATGTGCAAATATTAAAGAGCTCTTCATGGTAGTGTGTGGTAATTACACAAAATACTGAGGCTCATTATGAAATTGCCACATGCATCCACCGCTATGTTCTCCCTCTAAATTCCATATCAGAGAGAACATAACGTATGCCCTTCTGCGTCCGGCTTATTTCACTTCATGATTGTCTCCAGACTCACTCATTTTCACTAAAATGTCAAGCTTTCATTCTTTTTATGGCCAAATAATATTCCTTTGTGACCATACACCACATTTCCTTCATATCTTCAGCAACTGAAATGCAATTAGGCTGATCCAAAGGAGTCGGACACAGATGGAGTCTTAGAACAAAATAGATTATGGCTAAAGGTAAATGAGTCTTTTTTCTTTTTCTTTTTTTTTTTTTTTTTTTTTTTTTTTTTTTTTT